>JADRCC010088161.1:0-19614 GCA_019843855.1 Hylomyscus alleni
TGAGAGAGAGAGAGAGAGAGAGAGAGAGAGAGAGAGAGAGAGAGAGAGATAGATTGAGAATATATGTGTGTTCTTTTTCTCTGCAAAGTCCAACCACAAGGAGCATTAAATCAATCAGATGACAAAGTAGAATATGAAAAATTGACTTGGTTTGGTCCCAAGTATGCAGGAAGCCTGTGGAATTGGGATCAAAAGCAAAAAAGCATATAAATAAAGGAAATGTTTTCTGCACATTATATGCCTGGCTAGTCTGTGACTCCCATATAATTCATCACAGACAAACTTGGAGTGCAATAAACATTTCCTGAGTTTCATGACTGCTCTGATCAAGAACAAAACCATTAACATAAATGTAGATAAACACTGGCAAATAATGATGGTCCCAATTGCTTCTGTCTCAGTGAGCTAAACTCATCAATCTTGCCAGTCTGGTTAAGAAGGAACTTAAGGAATTTTTGATGGGGTCATAGTGGGGCTTCTTCTTGGACACTTCTAGTTCACAGAAGAGGGGAAAAGATGACTTCTTCAGAAAGTTCTGGAAAACTAAATAAGCAAATTTCATCTTTTCAGCTTCTCATTTCAGATGTGATTTCAGTCATTGATCAAACACCCTGCATTTCCATGTTGGTCCCCTAGAATATGGCATTTCCTTATGCAAAGCTAATACAGTTTCTCACACCTTTAAAGACTCTCTCTCGTACCCACTGGAGGAAGGCATGTTTCACAGAACTATTGTCCCGCTCATCTTAACAATGGTGTGAGAGGAACAGGACTTTACAGGATTCCTTTGCCCTTGGTGTTGAATCGGATGCCCTATCTCAGAGGGTGGATTGATCCTTCTTCCCATCCTCCTTACTTTGGTCATTTTCATCACTGAGATTAAGTACCCAACAGAAGCAACCTAAGGGAAGGAAATGCTGAAACACCAGTGCTCAGCCCCTTTTCTCCTGTTTTCCCTTTTCATTTAACCCTGAGTTCCAGTTTATGGGATAATGCTACCCACACTCAAGGTGGGTCTCTCTGCGCTCTACTAATCCCAATGGATAAATACAGACGTGTGTCTCACCCGTGTCCTAGATGATTTTTAAATCCAGTCAAGTTGACAGCAAAAAGTGATCCTCATATTCTGCTAGCTCTTCCCCGTCAACTCATACACTCTTGCGGTGAACAATACCACCTGAATTCTAATGATGCCTTGTCTTGATCTCTTGTCCCTCGTTGTATAAAGTACAGAATGTCAAACCCAATTCCTAGTGCTGTTACTTCCAAAGTGCCCACTGGGGGCGCCACGTTGAGTGTACCTGCAGTTCATTTATCTACCAAGTCTTTATTACTAGCTCTATTTTCTGCTTAATAAACCACAGTGGGCCCCAACAATGCTCAATTCTACCCTTTCTCTCACCCTAGCATCCCATCGACAGGCATGACCTGTAGGCAAGAACTTCTAAGGCATCTTTCAAATCTCTTCTTCCTCCTGTATGTCACATTCCGAGTGACAAGAGAAACACTTCATCTTAGTCTCTCTGCCTCTACCTTTTCCTCCTTCCTCTTCGACTGTTAGAGATTTGGAGTTATCTATTTTCTAATGAAAGTAGCATTTTCAAACCATAAATACATCCCCAGAATCCCAGAATCCAAGATCCACTGTGGTGACAGGATCGCACTGAGAGGTAGAAATTCAAAGCTTATGAGCTGACATGTGCAGAGCATAATTTCAATAGGTTTTGCCCCCCTCTGAAAATCTCGTTGAAATGTGATTGCTTTGCAGAAGTGTTAGGAGGTAGGAGCTAGTCGGGGCTGGGGGTAGAGCCTTCATGAATGTATTTATGGCTTTTTGAGTGATTTCTTCCTCTTATGGGACTGAATTGCTTATCAGAAGAGGAGAAGGTTTGTCATAAAATCAGGCTGACTTTCACACTCTTTCAAATGTTCCCACTTGTCTTTTATTCTGTTATGGGTTGATGCAGCAGGAGGTTCCTTCCAGATGTGACCATTTCATCTTGAGCTTCTCAGCTGCTAGCACTATGAGCTAAAGCCCCCTCCCCCAGTTTTTCTTTCTTTTAGGGATATGTGTGTCTGGTGTGTGCACAAGTATGTATATGTCTATGCACACCTATGAATGTGCATGGAGGCCATAGAAGGGTCTCTAATGCCTAGTTCAATCACTCTCTATGTTATTCCCTTAAAACATGATCTCTTATTAAACCTAGAGCTTGCTGTTATTCAGGTTGGCTGGTAGTCAAAAGCCTGGTACTCACCCTGACTCCACATCCCAGAATGCTAGGATTAAAGGTACCTGAGTCTCTATACCTGGCCTTTTGTGGAAGGAAGGAAGATTCAAACTCAGGTTCTCATGCTTGTCCAGTGAGCACTCTCATTTTTCCAGCCCCAGCCAAGTATTTCTTTATAAGTTTTAGGTCTCAGGTATTCTTTGATAGCAACCAAAATTGGCTAATTAGACAATCAGATCTAATGAAGGCAAACTTGTGCTTTTCTGTTTTTGGTATTTGTGTGTTAGGCTGTGTAGCTTAGCTATCTCTGATTAGTTCTTCTAATGTCTTGCAGTAAAAATATCATTTTCTCCAATGTTAGAATTGGAGACACATTCTCCCAACTCATTAGTTTGTTGGTGATCTCTTAGGATGTGAGAAATTTTAGACTGTAACATGCAGCTTCATGTATATAAGAATTATACCCTCAGTTCTCATTACCAGAGTGCTTTTCCCCCCTGACATGTGAAGAAGAAACAGGGTAGATGCTGTGGAGAGGATCTGTGACACTTTCCCACAAGCCCAAGGGGCCCAGAGATCTTATGGCCCTCTTGTTCACCGACTCATCCCCAGGATCTGTAGTGGTCCATCCAGATGCTGTCGTTTGACAGATGTTAATCAATAAGTGAATCAAATAATATAATCCTGTAAACAAACATTATCATTCCAAGACCTTGTCAACACCTTTCCAAATTACCATTAAACCTGACTGTGTTAGTGGGACATCCTCTCTATGTACGTGTATTCATGGGAACCAGAGTATTTAATGATAGACATTTGTTGATGTTTGTTGAATGAATTCTAGGCTATGGAGAAACAATGATTCAGCCTTCAGACCTTCCTCCTTGTGATTTCCAAGTCAGTCTGCTATTATGGAATGCTGGACAATGGAGTAGACCAACACAGCACTAGAGAGAAGGCCTCCTTTTTCTTCTTGCTACCCCTTTATATCATCAGATTTTCTCTGTACCTCATAAATTATTTCTCTTTCATCAGCACAAGAGTGAAAACAGTAGTCCAATATACATTAAAATTCATCAACATTCATCTCTCTTTTTTTGGGGGGAAAACATCTCACTTTGAATACCTTGGGGTATCTAGGTGTCAATATCTAAAGTGAAAAACAGTAGAAACACCAATAGCTAAAGAATAGTAGAAACTATTTCCATAGCTAAAGAAATCAAGAGTTGATCCTGTTTTCATTTCATGTGTAAATGTGTGTGTGTGCTGACATGCATGTGTGTACATGTGTATGTAGAAAGCAGAAGACAAACTTTCCTGTCATTGCTCAGGAACCCTCTACTTTTTGTCTGAGACAGGCTATTTATCTCATTGGCTTGTCACCAATTCAATTACACTAGCTATCTAGCAAGCACTAAGCAGGAATCTACCTACCTCTGCCTCTTTCTCCTAGTCTTGGAGTAATAAGGATATGCCATATCACTTGGCTGTTGCATTTTTTTTAACATGGATTTTATGGATTGGACTCAGCATAGCAAGTCCAACATCAACTATCTTCTCAGCCCATGTGTAAAAATTTAAAGTCTAATTTATCTGAACCCAAATTTCTTTAGCAGTTAAATTGAACCCCACTTACTAATTTTCTAACCAACATAATGATGTTACATTCTTAGTGAAGTCTGGAATAAAATATCTATTCTTAGTAAGTCAATTTCCTTTCTACATGTTCTACCTGTTTAATCCACATCTGTACTAGCACAGACATAGCTCCCCCGTTATATGACTTGGCCACTCGAAATGAAATTCACAGCACTTCTCAGGGCGATTGCATTTGGTCTGACGGTCACTCACCTGTCTGAGTGGCCCTAGTCGGGCTGAGATGTGCTCTGGCCTTCGGCTGGTGACATTTGGACCTGTCTCCCTGCCTATCTACTCCCAGACGCTAGGCTTGCAGATGCCAATCACTGTTCCCTGGGGCTGATCGGCATGCTGTGACATGTGCCTGCAGTCTCTCTAGACAGACGAGGAAAGATTGAGTTGACCCAACATCATCTGTCTGGCTGGATGCTCATTTTTCTTCTCCTGACTTTCTTGTTCCTGCCCATTGCTTCAGATGTGTCTCGGGGCACGTCGCCCCAGCGTGATCTTTCTACTCTCTCAGCCTCCTCAAGGCACTTATAAATGTCAGTCCTGACCTTAACTTCAGTCACAGCGGTCTCCATCCTTCCATCTGGCACTACTTCTTCCGTCTCTCTCCTCTCCTCCCTGTAAACAGTTGTCTAGGATGCACTGTGTGCCTCACTCTTAGATATTTCTGGGCACAATTCTTGACAATCAGGGTTGCTTCTTTTATCCAGAAGATGTTTAAAGCATTGCCAAGAGTGTTCCACGGGAGTCATTAGTTGTTGGAAAGGGGTCCAGGCTGGGTGAACTGAGAGACTGTTTATTGTATGACATGTTTGTTTCTTTACTTAGACGGGTCACTCTAGCTTTGTTTCCAGGTTTATAATAAACTGTGCACCCCCTTTTCTCTTGCAGAACTCTAGCACAGGCACGTTTCGGTGATGCATGCCATGCCTGCATCCAGGCTATGCACTACCAGATGGTGATCCACGCTTCTGTTGCCTGCCTTTTAAAATCACAGTCACTTTTTGGCTAAGCATGGAAGAAGGGAAGTGCTATTTAAGGTCACTCTCCTTCACATCCTCTGCACTGAGCCCTTCAACAGTAGACTGAGGCGCTGATTTTCTTCTTAGCCAGGACTACTTTCAGATTATGGTTTTAGTCATATGTCCATCTATTTCAAAGGGTTTCCCTGTCTTGGTGGAAGACAAAGAGCTAGTCAGCTCTGCTCCTTACTTTGTGATGCTTTCTGCAAAAGAAGGCCATCTTTGAGGCTTCTCAAGATTTCTCCCAGGACTCTGAGGTATCCTTTTGCAAAGGATTCCTGCAAACCTTCCTGGACATCCTAGGATTCTAGAGATGCTTATGCAGATGAGACTCCCCTGTGACTCTGAATCACTATACTACCAAGGAGTTTTACTTCACAGTAATCAACATCACATCTTAATTGCTTTTGTTTATGGTTCAATAAGTGCATCATTTTGGCAACACCAGCTCACAGCAATATCTTAAATTACCCAAGGCTGCCCACTTTCATTTATGAACTCTGCCTTGTGTCTGATGAGCACTTAGGTTTTTAACTATTTATTTCCTCCGAGTGACAGGGAATGAAGAATATACAGCTTATGGGGACAATTAAATAGGGGGAACACTGAGGACTAAGGAACCATAACCGAAGTGTGTGGTATGCAAGGCCAATACAAAAGCAATGAGTTTTTAATAATAGGAGCAGGCAATGCATCTGTATTCCTCATAAAATCAATTATTGATTATTGTTGAATCTACTATTTCTCAGTTTTCCACCTCAGATCAGACTAGCAAAAAGAAAACAAAACAAAAAGCAAAGCAAAACTGGAGCAATTAAGAAAAATTAAAATGTTATAATAATGGCAAATTCAGTAATAGTTTAAAAAGTTGGCTACTAAGTTTAACACATAGCCCCTTCCAGGAACTGAGTTGTGGGTGTTGAATGCAGTGATTACTATGTATATAATCTGAGACAACACTGTGAATTTTTGCCCTTGATTTGAGTAATTATCTTACTTTAAAATAAATTCCAGATGTCATTATGCAGGCAGAGAAAAGTCAGAACATGGAGGGCCACTGGGGATCTATGGGCCATCACTGGAGCTATGCTATTAATCATCTCCATGAAACTGCTCATGTTACTATAATATTCCATGCCTTGATTTCCCAATCTGTCCCTCCTCCAACTGACTACTTATTATCTTAGTATTACATTCATCATTATAATACTGGGTTAGGTGGTTGAACCTAGTGTTAGAGGTTCTTGGCCTCTTATTCAAGAATGAAACAGAAGGTTACACAGATTGCAAAGCAGTCTTAGGAAATTTTCTTTAAAGTAAAGCAATAGAAAAGATCAGAAGAGATTGCAGGGAGCAGTAGGCCACCAGAGAGAAGATACTCAAGGGCTCTCAGGCTTTGCCTCAGGCTTCTTTTCTATAATGTCTAAAGGAGGAAGGGATTGGTTACCAAGGGAATTTATTTTGGGTCACATAATCATTTTTATACTTTGCATATCCCTTTCTATGGTCTTATTTCATATTATGCCCAATTATATGTAGGCATTAGGTGAACTCCTTAAAAGTTCACTTAAAGACACAGTTTTATCTAATTGATTATGCACCCCAAATCAATTCAGAATGGATCACCTCCCTACCTTCCTTATAAGGTACAAGCAGTATATGATTGGGCAGATTCTAAGTTTGCAAGTTGTCAAGGGGAGAAGAGACGTATCTCATTGTGCGGCTTGGTGCTGGTGTGAATCTTAGACTGGCAAGTGCTTGCTAGGTGTGACATTCAGTGGAAAGATGTGTGCAAAGCTCAAGATAAATGGAGTCCCAGTTTGTTAAACTGTTCCTTTTGCTTGCCTGTCTCAGTTACATTTACTTATGGGAGAATACTAGCTAGTGATTGGTGAGTAATAAAATTACGATTGTGGTGGCTTCGAAACATTTGTGTTTGTACTAGCAGCATCTGTAAAAACATAGTAACTGATTAGGTCTCATCTGAGGTAGGACTAGGGAAGGATATGCATCCAAGCTTCCAGGCTTCTCTGGCAGAATTCCGTTCCTGGTAGTTTGTTTGTCTGTGGGTTTTGAGTTCCTGCTGGCTGACTGCAAGGCTTTGTCAGTTCCTGCAAAGTTACTGGCCAGGGACTGCTTCAGTTCTGTGGGATTCAGGCCTCCTTGCCTTGACCAATGTCTTCCTCAAGGAAGGTAAAAGAAAGAGAGAGGATGTTGAGAGGGAAACACACCATTTTGTTTTGTTTTGTTTTGTTTTGTTTCAGCCAAAAGTAGTGCAAGCCATCAACTGCTGTGAAAATCTCCCTTCAATTCACCCTCAGTTTTCTTTTGAAGTCTTGGTTGGTTGATCCATTCCATAGGTATGAGCCATTGCCATAAGCAGGTAGCATGGCACATGGCGATTCTTTCCTTCATGGTTCCTGAGGCTAAGAACACTAAATCGAGGAGTCTTCAGGGCCACATATTCTCTGGGGATGGAGAGAAGGACCCTTCTTTGCCTCTTCCTGGTTTTCTGGACTCTCCTGACCCTTCGTTTGAAGCTGTCCCTCCAGTCTCTGCTGCAAATGCCAAGTGAGGTTTCCCTTGCATTTGCCTGGGTCTCCTCTTCTCCTAATACAGACATAAATCATCAGGTTTAGGGTCCACTTAATCCCATCTGTTCTCATTTTAAATGACTACATCTGCAAAGAGTGCTTCCACACAGAGCTTTGGGGACAGGCATGGCAGTTGTGTGGACATTGCTCATCCCACTCTTGCTGTGACTTCTTCCTTCGGCCTTTGCTACCTTACTCTAAATTAAATATGCAGGCCACCGTTTTTAACTTCCCACTGCGAAAGATAAAGCTTCTGAAAAGGCAGCCGGGGAAGTGGTCCAGAATCAATGCCTGCACTAGCCAGAGGACCAGGGCTGATATCTGGTTTCTTTTTGCTGCAAGTTCCTCATCGGTAAAGTGCTAATAATGATGCTACCTAACATTTGCTCTTCCTAGGGGACATATGCAGCATGCGGAATTATGAGAGCAGTCTCTAGCCCATAGCAAACATTCCAAAGAGGCGTGAGTCATAATTCAGCTCTTCTTCTATCCTCCCCCTACCACCTGCTTATTAGTTATTAGTAAATATTACTAGTAAATGTTTTGTGTTTAGTGCTTGTATTTCAAATTATATTTAAAGTCATTGATTAATAATTTTGATTATAGTCACAGTCAGTTATGAAGATGAAATAGGAACAAATATCTGTAATAGGAACATTCACATATTTATAGTTTATTATAATTAAATAACAAATTAAAATTGATCACAATTATGAATTAATGATTTAGAGCATATAGATATGTGAAAAGTCTTTATTGCCTAATATATTTATATAGTGCTTGAATATTTCTATTTTCTATGAATAAATGAATAACTTCATATACCTTTGATTATTGACCTCTATCTTTTGCAGGTATGCTATTTCTCTTTTCCTCCTTAGTCTGTGTGTTTACTTTATGTGACTTAGTTCAGATTTGGTCATCTATATTTTGTTGAGTGATCAACTTTAAGAACAGTAATTGCATGGGAAATCGCCTATTATTTGTATACTTTATTATCATCACACTCATGATACCACTTCATATTTGAGTTCTTATCCTCAGCAGGATTCTATTATTGACACCTGCTGTGCCTCCGCTCATTTAATCTCTGTAACATGGATGACATTTCATTGATGAGATAACAGGAAGTACAGAGAGCTAAAGTAATTTGTGCAAGGCCACAGAGATTCTCCATGGCACATGTGGTGTTTGAGAAGTCCCTGGCTTCAGAATTCTTGTCAGAGCCAGTTCATTCTGTGGCTTCTTAGTGTTTGTAAACTCAAGGTAGATTGCCACACTCTACATGGAGACAGTGACTGACATAGCTAGGACAGGGAGGGAATGAAGGAAGGGCAGTTACATGGGTCCAGACACAGAATAACTAGGACTGGGGAGTGGACTCTCTCTGATGAAGTAGCCACAGTATGGCAGGGCAAGACAGTGTAGAGATTTCTTCATCTTTTATTCTTGCTGAGGTCATCTTAGGTTTAACTACAATTTGATCTCCTTGATGGGATGCCCCATGGAAAATTACCCAACTCTATTCTAGGAATCCAAGGTCAGGATGCCCTCCTAACTTAGCTTCTGTCACACTGCCTGCCTGTGCAAACCTCCTCCTCTAGTTAACTGCTTATCTTAATGTCTGTAAAACTGCTTGCTTGAACAAAACTTTCCCCTGAAGTTGCAGAGGGAGATATATCTCGATTGTGCGGCGCCAGACGACCCTGACCAGCAGGGAGGAAAGACTCGCACACCAGTTTCTTCCTTCAGCAGTTTACTCAGGAGTTGATGCAAGGAGCTCTTACATGGGTGAGGGAGAGAGAGAGAGAGACCCTCTTTGGGAGCGAGCTTATATACCCTGTATGATGTAGTATGGTGCCATATGTCGTAATTGATTCTGATTGGCCGGGGCCAGATGAGACCACAAGTGGCTACACGCCCAGTCTGCCATACAAGGAGTTGTTTGTCTCATCGAGGACTTCCTCTAGGCGCCATCTTAAGGCGAGGCATGACTCTCCACACCCGATGTGTTTTTTGCCCTTAAAAACCCCTTATCCTAAACACCCTGAACTATCCTTGAGTCCTGAATACCCGGGAACTGCTGGAATAAAGACTTTCAACTGGTTGTAGACTGTGTGGTATTCTCTGGTGGATTCCCCATAACAGCAGCACCTCTGAAGTTCTGTGTGTTTATTATATACGGTGGGACAAGGAATTGGGGTTATTGCACACAGCTGAACAAGGAGGCACGATTGATGGTGTATAGCACATAGAGGAAGAAGATTTAGCTAGTCTCAGTAGGAGAAATCTCTATAGGGAACAGTCTTCAGGCAGAAATATCTGGGCAGGAGTAAAGGGGAGAGAAAACTATGGTAGACATTTTCTGCCCATACTGTCACCTTTCACATATGGACCAGAGGAAGCATTGTTATCTCTCGGAGCCTCACGTAGAGAAGACTTTGCCACTCCTATACGAGTGAGTCACTGGGGGTCTTGACATCATGGCCCTGCACATGTCAATGACATATATTCACTCAAAACTGCACTTGTTCTTTACAGAGAATCTTGTTGCCCAGGTGGATTCAGATTGAGGGACACGTAGACTCTTATGTACCTACTGAATCTAGAGTCACAGATTCGGTGTCTCTGAACTCATGCCACCCAAAGGAACAACAACAACAAATTATTAACACAAAAGAAATGCTTCCTTTGTTTATATCCAATGAATAATGCTTTCTTGTGTCTTTCCAGGCATTGTGTTTTACCAGGGGTCCCTTTATTATTTCTTATTGATAGAGAAAACAAAGCCATGCCTCCATATTCCTATCACAAAGTTGCAGTGCCTTCTTCACACAAATCTGATGACAGAAGCTGTTCTCTTCTCCAAGAGGTTATTTCTGGCACCTCTCGACTTCCTGTCCCCATTTGGATTGATTGCTTCCCTGCCACATGCTAGTCACCCTGAGCTCTTACTTGATTGCCCTTCTGGGTTTACCTTCCATTTCCCCTTAGCTTTCCTGGGCTTCTTTTCTATTTTCCTTGGATTTCTTTTTCATTTGGCTCAAGTATATTTCCCATTTTATTATTGTTTTGCAGAAAGCACTCTCTGCTGAAACATTGATGTGCTTATATGTATGCAGGTAAGGTGTATAATTGAAATATGCCTTCCATCAAAAGGCAGAAACTGATGGGAATCTTATTACTGGCCCATTGAAGATAACACCTTCTGTCTCCCTAAGCTTTGAGGATTTCCTTATAGTCTGTGCTATTTTGGACTCTTGCCAGATGTCACTGAGAGTTGTTCATCCTCTGTGACACTTGGAGTGAATCTGTCATTCTGCAACAACCGTAGTTTTATTTCTAAAATATAAATCATCAGGTCCCATCCTTATGTAGGGCAGAACTGGATATTTTTCCCCGTCTCTGAATGTACTGTTTGTTAGTCGACACTATCTCTGAGCTGCTAGCTAAAACAGGGATCTGGGTATATTTTATTTAGGCAGTCTTAATGTGATGTAGTGTGCCCATTAGTAAAACTGTCACATAGACCTGTGCTCAGTTAGGTTTCAGTCCCTCCAGCAGAAGAACGTGCGGCCTGGAGTGTAAAACCAAGCCACCCCTCCTGAGCTCCTGGTGTTCTTATTATCATGAGCAATCTTATTTGTAAGAACTAGCTTGGGACATCCACCTGTTGGAAGAAAGTTAATCTGTCAAGCTGCTGCAGACTCTGGCAAGGCTCAGTGACCTTCAATAGACCAAGTCACTTGCTGTGACAAGAGTGGAGGAAATGTTTGTCCTTGGCTTCCATTTTGGCTGAATCTTTTTGTCTTATTACCGGCTCCTTGGTCCCCGAAGGTAGATGCCTGTCCAATATAAAGCCATCTATTTTAATTTCTTCCGCTGGAGTTTCCTCTTCCTGTTCTGTTTGCTGCCTTAAGTATCAAAGGAGGCTTGTGCTCTTACTCACTGAATGGCGGAGTCTATTGCAACCACTCTATAAATCGTTATTATTAATAACAAAGATAATAATGATCAAGCTAAATAGCACTCAGATAAAATTTTCCATTACAAAATGTTCTCAGAAATAGTACCTCTGGGCTGGTGGGTGATACAGGAAACACAGAAACTGATTGAAAAGGATGTCTGTTCTATCCAAAATGTGTTTGCTTTTCCAGGTTGAATTCATTTGTTTGATTGAACATTTCATAAGGAAGATGTGTGTGTGTGTGTGTGTGTGTGTTCTAGAGGGCTGGGATTGTGAAAACCAGCAGAGTTCTGAGCCTGCCCATAACCCAAATGTTTGGAAGCAGGGCTATGCTGTCAGCTGATTCCTGAAAAGTAAGGTAATAAAGATCTCTCAGATTTAATGCCTGAAGCAGAAAAATCATGCCCAATATTCCTTGAAGCAGTCCTGTGAAATGAGAAGGCCACCTGGTTTGCTCCTGTTGCTCTGAGGAAGAGCATGATTAAAAGCAAGATGGCAAGAAAAGGCTTTATTGGCTTTATTTTCTCTTCCAGGTTAGAGCCTGTCATTGAGGAACTCGGGGAGGAACTCAAGGCAGGAGCTTGAAGCTGAAATCATGGAGGAACATGGCTTCCTGGCTTCCTTGGTTCTCCAGCGCTTTCGCCAAAGCAACTTTAAGAGGAAAGGGTTTATTTGGCCTACACTTCCAGGTCCTGACCCATCACGGAGGGAAGTCCTAGCGGCAGCATCCATTGAACTGAGTACAGGGTCCCCAATGAAGGAGTTAGAGAAAGAACCAATGGAGTTTAAGGGTTTGCAGCCTCTTGGGACTAACAACAATATGGACTGACCAATGCCCTCAGAGCTCCCAGGGACTCAACCACCAACCAAGGACTATACATGGTGGGACTGATTGTTCTGGCAGCATGTGTATAGTAGAGGATTGCAAAGTCGGTCATCAATGGGAGGAGAGGCCCTTGGCCCTGTGAAGGTTCTGTGCCCCAGTGTAGGGGAATGACAGGGCAGATAAGTGGGAGAAGGTGGGGTGGCAGGCACGGGGAGGGGGGAGGCAACAGGGGTTTGTTCTTGTTGTTTTTGTTTGTTCATTAAAAAGAAAAAAATTAATTAATTAATTAATAATAATTTAAAAAAGAACGGTAGCAGAAACCACAGAGGGACACTGTTTAATGGCTTGGTTAGCTAGCTTGTTTACACAGTTCAGGATCCCTTGCCTAGGAATGCTACCTCCCACAGTGGTTTGAACCCTCCTATGTCAATTAGCCATCAAGAAAATTCCCCACAGACGTTCCTGCTTGCCAATCTGGCATAGGCAGTCGCCCATTTGAGACTCCTTCATATTACTCTGGGCTCTGCCAAGTTGACAGTGATGTCTAGGATAGAGAGATTCCTGGCTTCTGGTCCTAGTCTATTCGGAACAAGCATGATGTTTTCTATCTCTTCACTTTCTTATCTGTAAAATAGGCTTTATATTCCAACTCACGAGGTTGCCGTCAGAACCTACAAGCTTCTACAGAGCATAAGACATTAGCATTCCAAAATGAAAAGCGTTATTGTTGTTGCTACCTTTATTAAAATTCGTACAATGTTGTACAATTGATACTGCAGTCCTTCCTAAGTACACGTGGAAAATTGGTTCCAGGACCTCCTCTATATAGCAAAATCTGTGGATGCTCAATTACGTTACATGAAATGGTATTTGCATTCAACTTACCCAAATCCTCCCATATATTTTAAATCAACTCAAATTACTTGTAACATCTAAAACGAAAAGTGTAAACACCGTATAAATAATCATGCTATACAGAGGATAAGGACAAGAGGAAAAGTCTGCATCCATTCATTTTTGTCTTCTGCTTGCCATTGGCCGCATCCAGACATGCAGACTCCAGAGAGCCAGAGAACAAACTGATTACAGAAACAAGAAGTCCTAAGATCTACTACTGGCAAGTTGGAGTCCCAAGAGCGCTGATTGTGTGGTTCTGATCTGAGTTAGAATGCCAGAGAGCTGGATGTGCGATGGAGTAATTTCCTGTCAGAGGAGAGAGAGAGAGAAGACAGATGGTCCAGCCCCTGGAGCCAGGCAGGTGCTACCTCTTACTCAGCCCTTTTTTCCACTCAGCCTTGAAATGATTGGATAAGGTCTGCCCGCATTAGGCAGGGCAAGCCTAACGATAAGAGTATGTTTCTATAGTTATAACTTGAATACATTTGGATCCTTTTCACTCGTGTATACCACTTTTATGAAGTGAACATTCACACTGGGATGGCTAGAACTTGCAATCAGCAGCATATTAGAACGCATCCTAGAAGTAACCCTGAGTTACTTGTGCAGCTTTATATAATGAAATGATACAATGTGAAATATTTTTATTATAGGTGAACGTAGAGTTGTTGTTGTTGTTGTTGTTGTTGTTGTTTTCCATTCTGGGTTGTTTTGGAAAATTCACTTCTGCCAATGCCTTTTGCCTAGGATATACTTCCTCACACAGACAAGTGGTGTTCTTTTGTGTCATGGTCACTGGATAATATGCAGGGGACCTATATGAAGACTACTGCTGTAAGTGTTCCAGAACATTCTGTAGCACAACACAACAACCTTATTTCTCACAGCGTAGAAAGACAGGGTGTTTTCCCTAACCCTCTCTCTTCTCATCTAATTGATCTCCAAGGTCGTTCCAGCTGCTTACCTGACCTTTGACCTTTTCAGTCATTGGTTGAACAATTGCCATAATCATTCTCAAGTTTCTCAATATTGCAGATGAACCTCAGTACTACTGGAACTCAACCATTTATTAGTTTGTAGCACTTCCCAACCCTTGGTCTTTAGTGGCACTAAAGCATCCTGGTATTTAGTGGCGACAAACTGTGTGTCACCTTTCCAGTATTGTAATAAATACTTGAGGCAATCCTCCTCTGTAACAAGTATTTGAAGTGATAGAGTAAAAATGAGGAAAGGTTTGCTTTAGCTCATCATGTTGGGTATTTTACCCATGGTCTGTTGGATCTATTGATTATGGACTTGTGGTAAGCCAGAACATCGTGACAAAAGTCTATGGTAGAGCAATCACTTTATAGCTATAAGTGAAAGCAAGTGAGAAGATGGAACAAGGTTCTAACCTCCCTGTTCTAATATCCGATGCTGACTTCTTCCCTTCAAGCCCAATCACTTATAAGTCCCACCACTTTCCCATACTGCAGAGATCCAGACTCTTAAGAAACAATTCCATTAAGGTCACTCAAGATATAAACTCTAGAACAATCTGAACAGCACAGCTCTGAGTTCCTCTTACAATCAGTATCACTGAGCAAGTCCCTACTAATTGACCATGATTTGTCACTGACCTCTTCTTTACCTGCTTGTGCCCCACTGGAAGTCCTGTTTTGGCCTCAGTGCTTTCTCAGCCTGGCATGGCCATCAGTGAATGCCTTCTTTTGGCTGAATCTCAGCCTAGATCAACAACAGCTCCATCTCCGGTCTCCATGCAGCCCAGTCCAATAGTTCTGGACTCATGTTTTCTATCTCATTCATCCCCATTCTAGGTCTGAGAACTGGGACTGACACTTTCTGTATTGCTCTGTGCTTTGGTTCTGATAATGAGGCTGCCTCTATGGCTCTCTGGTAAACTGTCTCCATCCTCATCAACAAAGAGCACGCCTCCAAAGTGTCTCTTGTCAAGAATACTTCTCCCAATTAGAGTAAATGGACCTCATTTATTATTCGTGCTAATTATTTGAAAAGTGAAGCCCAGTAATAAGTTAAAATTGAAAAACAACCTTTATTCATGTAATTACACTTGTCCTCCAGACAGTTGAATGTGTAAAATTTACTTCTCTTACCACAAGAAGCCATTTAATTGCTTAACACATCTCTAAAACATCATTTGGCTTCTGCCAGGTCCTCTGGCCTAGGATTTGCTTCATTTTCTATAATGGCAGAAGTAATGTAAACCCAGAGAATCCCCCTCTCTGTCAGTCTAGGCAGTCAATAGGTCTAGCAGCAACAGGATTGATGCTTTCTTCCCTGAACCAATGTTGCTTACTAACTGATACGGGACACTATCTATTTATAAGGGACTTTTCTCTCATGTGCAGGTCCTATCCTGCAGGCTCTTGCACATGGTTTCTTGTGTGCAGCATCTGCATACATCTACCATGGAGCGGCTCATGACAAATGCCTACTGAGCGACTGAAGAACTATTTTTGTTGCTGAATGGACACCTGAAATTATTTTGAACTTGGAGATGACTTCTGCGTTGGTATTTTTGGTATCCAAACAGAAGGAGGGATTGAAGTTCATTTTATGAGCGGGTATTGATGGCTGTCTAATGCATATCTGTAGTGACAAAGGGTATTTAAGCTAGCAATGCTTTTTAGGCTGGTCATGCCACACACACTATCCTTGTTTTCATTCTATTTTAAATGTAATTTATCATGATTTCATTGTCAAACATTATGGTATATGCTCTGCATGTCTTTTCCAATTGATCCCCGTATCTCTTGTGCATGAATCAGGAAGATTCTGATCCTTAGCATATATGTACTCAAACATGTATGTAAACCTTCCAGCCAAGGTGAGTGTGAGACTAAGTCGTGAGAATTTGTAAAGACATAAGAGCAAGTGTCATGTTATGAACTTATGGTGATTTTGTAAATAGCCCCTTGTATTAATGTGGCATTCAAGCACTGCATCTGATAACTCACTTTGCACCTGGGCTAGTCATCCAGGGTGCATTGGTGAACCAATGCTGATTGCTTTATTTTCCAGGTACATATTTGTCTCCTGGGGATGCCAGGATAAACAGGGGAAGGCAAGGTAACCAGCAAATGACTTAAAAGCTTCCAGAATGTGGCAATAAGACCATATATCATTGATTTTTCAAGACACATTTCTTTTTGCCTTTTAATATTGTTGAAATTGTGATGTGTTAAGATGGGAATGTGTGTTTAATATATTGTTTTTCCCCCAGAGAAGTTATTAAATTGATGCTTTGACTTCCGATCGATGGTGTCTCTGGATGCAGGAAATATGGAAATAATAAAAGCTCACATTTATTGAACACTAACTATGAGTCAGGCCCTGAGCAGTTGGCGTTGCAGCACGATCTCTTTTATTCTGAATAACAAACCCAAGAAACACATAGGAGCATCATTCCTTTATAGTTGAGGGAGATGTGTCTCAGGGAGGTGAGGTGCCTAGTTTTATTGTTGTGAAATTGGAAGAGTCAATATTTCTACCCTGATCTGAATGACTCTCCTCTTCTGGCCACTCTGTTACCTAGTCCTCCGTGTCTTGATGCCCTGTAAAGTAGTCTGGAACAAAACACCCAATGATGCCAGGGTTTCATCAACAAGGCCCAAAGGAGGTATGTACAATCCTTGGATTTTACTTTGGATTATACCTAGGAGCTATAATCCAAGACCTAGTGCTGCTAGAGAGGAACACACAGCAATAGCTATAGAACAGTAGTTCTCAACCTCCCTAATGCTCTAAGACAATAAATACCTCACATTGTGTGTGACCCCCAACCATAGAATTATTTTGTTGCTGTTTTATAACTCTAATTTTGCTACTGTTGAGAATCGTAATGTAAATATGTGATATGCAGGATATCTGACATACCACCCCTGCTGAGAATGCACAGGGTTGAGAACCGCTGCTGTCCAGCTGGTCTTCTCCAGTTAATCTTAAATCCAGAATCAGGACCCCCCCCCCATCTTGGCTATTAATCCTGAAGTCCATCCATCTGCTTTGATGACTCTCTTAGACAAGAGGCCATAGCTTCCGGTGCTACCTGGGGACGTCTTTCCAAGCGTGTTCTAAAGAAGCGCTATAGAAGAAGGAGCTTATAAGGAGGATGCAGGAGAAACCCTCTCAAGTAGGCCAACTCCAGAGAGGTCACATGGCTTGCTTAGAACCTCTGGGGAGAGCTAGAGAATCAAAATAGGTCTCTGATCTCCAGTCCCAGAGGAGTCCCGGCCTTCTTCCCTTGTTCCATCTCCCTCCCCCAGCCTTTCCTGTTCTTAAGTCACCTCCTCCCTCCCACTCCTCCCTCCCCTCCCTCCTCTTTTCTGTCTCTTTTTCATCCTGCTTCTTTACGAAAGAACTGATCAAAAAGCCAGTAAATACACCCCCCCGCCCCCACAAACCCAGTGAGCAGTGGTAGCTTAAAGTGGAAAGTTCTGGAACTTGTGAAACTATGACGAAACCACTAAGATTAGTTTAGGATTGATTTATGTGGCTAAATACTTAATATGCTCAAAGGGGGTTTTAAAATATGAGGCTTGCAATTAATATTTATAGATCTAAGCGATGAGAAATGACCAAGTAGCCTGTTGGGATGGCTTAGGGGACTGAAAATCTCCAGAGATAAGGGGCTCTGGCCTGTTAGAGAGACTCACTTCAAACTGCTAATGCAGAAGGAATCCAAAACAGGAGCTCTGGGGCTGGGGGGTGGGGCTGTGTACTGCAGGGGAGCCACAGAGGACTTAGAGGCCTTTTCCACACTCATTGAATTCTTCTCACACAAACTGGACTGATTTGGGTTACAGTGAGCTGGCAAATCGACAAGAGCGCAGAAAAAAAAAAATCAGGCACATGAACTAGTAACCTATTTAGAAAAGTTGTGAAAGCATCTGAGTTGTCAGGCCCTAGAGCCAGCCAGGGAAAGGAAGACAGAGGCACAGGGACTTCTGAGAAAACGGGTGCCTGCTCCCTGTGCCCTGCAGAGCATCAAGGGGCCACGACACCCACGCACTCCCTCTCTGGCCCTAACAGAAGTAATGTTTATGGTTACAAATCTGCGCTTGATAGTTCATGTTCCTGGAGACTTTAATCTCCCCTGTGTATGAACAATTCATGCACACTCCCTTAAAGTGAATTCTAACCAGAATGTAACACACTGCCTTGGAAATTTCCACTTGCTAAATGAATGTTTAAGAGGCTGCCATTAGTTTATAAGCATAGATGCAGAAGGAGAAACTCCTTTTTAAAATGCTGGTATTTGGACCGTGAAAAGATAAGCAACGGGACAGTTACTCATGGTGAAAAGAATTTCCGTACTTAAAAAAAAAAAAAAAAAAAAAAAAAGGAAATTCAGCACAAAGATCTTTAAGTAAACAAAGAAAAAAACCCAAAAATGTAAAACATAGAGTGAAAGAAAAAGAGACCTAGAACTCAAAACTATTTTCCCCGATACAGTCAGCAGATAACTGAGGCTGTCTGTTCATACATGTGGAATAAACTCCACTTGTTGGTTCACTTAGAACACCAGAGACCTTCAGGTACAGTCTAATGAGACCAACAAAGGAAATAACGTGTTAGCTCTCATGTAGAAGAAATTTGTACTCTCACATGTATTGATCATTATTTTTTTTTTGCTACATTTTGTGAGGAGAAAGCATTTGCTGAAGAAGATCTGGGAAATTCAAAAGCGATTCACAAGGAGGAAGCAGATACGCCAGTGATCTTGCTTCCCCAGAAATAGTCACAGTGGGAATATTCATCCATTTCCTTCCTGTCATTTTTTGGGAGTGTGCGTGACTGTGGGTGGGCTTGTGAGGCTGAGAACAGGATCTGAGAGAAACGAGGGTGGGGGAAATAGGCTCAACATAAGCAGAGACAAGAGAAGTTTTCCTGAGCCGGTATTTTCCCTCTGCTGATTGGGGTATATGAATGAATCCAAAGGTCAGAAAGTGGGGCATCTTCAATATTCAGACTCTTTTATTTCTCATCACTCACATGAAAGAGGAACTAGTCTTCATTGACAGGGTACCTACCGTCTAGAACATAGAAACAACAATCAGCAAAGCCCTCTTCATCACTGTCTAACGCCAGTGTTACGGTTAATCAATCCCTGAAGCGCAAAAGAGCTACAGTTGAGGTTTTAAGAAGTGTACTGCAGGAAAGACAGATTCCAAAACGGAATGTTCCGAACAGGGAACATAGAGAGGGGCTGTGGTTTAAGACCCAAGTTGGTTTTGAAGGTTTATGATTGTTGCAGGCAAGCAAATCCACAAATTCATGGCCGATTGGCTGACAGATCCCAACTCTTAAATGTATTTTGATTTTCCTCATGACCAGGCATTCCAGTCACCAGTTGACTCTTTAGAACACACACACACACACACACACACACACACACACACACACACAC
>JADRCC010088173.1:0-7500 GCA_019843855.1 Hylomyscus alleni
CCCCCCTCCTCTTTCTTTACGTCTACCTTGCTAATAAGATGTAACCTCTCAGCTACTGAATTACTACTCCAACCCCATGCCTTCCCGCCTACCTGCCACTATGCTTACGGCCAAGACAATCATGGACTGAACCTCTGAAACTGGAGTCAAGCTACCAACTGAATGTTTTCTGTATTATTTTGGTCATGATATCTCTTCACAGCAATAGAACACTAAGACACTGTGGAAATGGCTCAGTAGATATGAGAGAGAGCTTGCCGAGCTAACATGAAGATCTAAATTCTAATACCTAGTACTCCTGTAAATTTCCTGCTGTCATTTCATATGCTCCTCTAACCCCAGAACTGTCAGAGGTAGAGACAGAAGGATAACTGAAACCTTCTGGTTGACAGTTTAGCTTCAGGTCTACTGACAGAGCAGGGCACTCAGTGTTGTACTCTTGCCTCCATATGCACACATACACATATAACACACACACACACATGAGAAATAACTAGTCACAGGGCAAAAGAAAAAATTGGGCACATATGTAGCATTATTTAAATTGAGTTAAAATTCAACCCAGAAATATTTTGCAACATGACCTGACACTGTATATTTTGGATGTTTGATTCATTTTATTTTTATTTATGTGTATATATGTCTATGCACATGTATGCAGGTGACCAAGGGGGTCAGAGGGGCCCCTGAATGTTGTGAGCTATTTGAAGTGTGTTTTAGGAATTGAATTGGAATCTTCTGTAAATGCAATAAGTACTCTTAGAGGCTAAGCCACCTGTCCCCCCAGTGGCCTACAAAGGATATTTTAAAAGTTCTTTAAATAAGCACATTTTAAACCTGAATGACTGCCTAAAACTTTTCCAATTCTAGATTTTCCTGACTACATAAACTCATGGGAAAGGCAATTAATTTCCCAGTCTTCAGCTTAAGAAAGCATGGTCTATACTCCTTGTTGGCTTTTCAGAGCCTGCATAATGGTATGGTGTCACAGACCCGTAAAATCCAGTCACCCTCAAGGCCTTTGTATTGATGAATGTGTTGGGAACTAATGAGTACACACTGAGGATCTGCTCAGTGACTGTCCCACGGTCACAAAAGGCTGGTTCTGGACCTCTCATGGCTATAAAACTCACAAAACTTCCCCCAAACTAGTTACTCTTATTGATGAATGGGCTTAGCCTTAACACATCCATCATATAAGTAAAAATGGAGGTAGAAAAATCTGAGAATAAATAAAACGTAGACACACACCAGTCATATAAATTACTCATGACGATGAGGGTATCATGATATTGGTATATATCTGGGCTATGCTTCTTCTTTAGAAGATGCAAATCAAAACACGCTGTTAATTTACCAGCTACTGGAAATTTAAGACTGGGAAGATTCATTATGTTTTTCTGGTTAAGAAAGTCTCCCGTTAAGAATTTTATGTTCAAATTTAATAATGTTCAATTAATGACCTTGAGAACCTAGTACAGGAAGGTGGAAGAAATTATATGCAAAAAAGAGATACCCGTGGGTTCATCTCTGGCCCTAGGACATGTTCTTGTCCTTTGATGTAGATTAGAGATAGAATACAAGCAAATGAAGAGGTTAACACAGAAAAACCTGGGTCAGGTAGTGCAGATTTCATGGGCAGTAACTCTGTCTCCTTTAAGGAAAGAAAGCAATACTCCCTAGCCAATAAACCCCTTCTCAGGTAGCACTGGGGTATTCAGAAAATGACTAACAATGTCACTACATATTCATGACTATTAAGAAAACATGATTTAGAGAGAAAAAAATGTCTTTCTCCTAAATATACACTACATCACCATAAAGAGGCGCTTACACTGCAGTCTTACTGGTATTTTAGGGCTGAGACAATCTCTTCTACTTAGAGGCTATTTGCAACTTGGTTCTCATCCTTGTTTTAGAATGCATCCCAAATATATATTTAGCTTTGTAGACTCAAATAGCTTACCAAAATGACAGCCAATCATCTCATAGAATCTCTGCCCAGTAACAGCAACTTCAAATGGAAATACTGCTACTGCACATCTGATCTGCCAAAGATCAGTATCATGAGACTGCGGGTAATTTTCTACCAAGGAAGTACAGACCACGAACGTTTTCTGCTGTAATTTGAATGTGAAACTTCCCCATAGATTGTTCAAACATGATGCACTTAGTTGTTAACATTGTTTGGGAAAATTGTGAAACCTTTAGAAGATGGAGCTTGCTGAAGGAAGTGGGTCCTTGGGAGCATGCCTTCAGGTTTATATAGTCCGGAGCTACTTCTGTTGCTTCTCTGCTTCCTCCTGGAGGATGCAGTGTGACCATCCATCTACCTGCCCCTGCTGTCAAGGCCTCTCTGCTGTGATAGCCTGAATCCTAAAGCATTGTAGGCCAAAAGAAGCACTTCCTCTTCAAGTATTTCTTTTTTTCAGAATATTTTATCACATTCATAGGAAAAATAAGACACTTTTTTATTAAAAAAAATATATAAGATGAGTATTATTTTTGTCTCTTCTTTCTTTCCTTCTCTACTCTTCTCTCTCTCTCTCTCTCTCTCTCTCTCTCTCTCTCTCTCTCTCTCTCTCCCTCCCTCTCTCTCTCTCCTTTCCCCTCCCTCTTGCTCCCTCTTATTCTCACTTATCCCCATACTCCCATCTCCTTCCTAGCCCTCTCTCTCCTTGTCTGGTCTAGCCATGCTAAGGATTAAAATACGTTGTCTCATGGATTCTTGGCAGGTGCCTTACCAGTGAACATCATACCCAGCCCCTAAATTGGACAGCTTTGAAGACATAAATATTGCTTCTAGTCCAGGATCCTGACAGGGTCAAAATACTGCTGACTTAATACAGTTGAATATTGTTTATAAACATATGACTTCACCAAAATGCTTCTCTGAATAACTTAATTTTCAGCTACCCATGTCTTCATAACCTTATAGATGTTTTGAAGCATTTTATCAGGTAGCTTCTCTCTATTATTTGATATTGTAAAAGTTTTCATACAAAAAAGTTGGATAATGTAAACATAGCATTTCCTAGGTTTTACAATAAATGCTTCTTTTCTTTAAGAGTAGTTTTATTACATTATCCTATCTAGATACACACAAACATACACACTCATACACCCAAAATCATATAAAACATCTTAGAATTGTAGTTATAAGTAGCACTAAAATTTTAATTAATCAAAAGTATGTAGTAAAACTGAAGTATTTATTTTTAAAACTTGAGAATTGCTGAGAGTTTAATAATTGACTTTCTCTCAGTAGAAACAGAAAATATAAGACTATAGAATCAATATTTGAAAATTATTATGTATATGGTTATTGTACTGGCTGGTTTTGTGTGCTAACTTGACACATGCTGGAGCTATCACAGAGAAGGGAGCTTCAGTTAGGGAAGTGCCTCCATGAGATCAAGCTGTGGGGCATTTTCTCAATTAGTGATCAAGGGGGTAGGGCCCCTTGTGGGTGGTGCCATCCCTGGGCTGGAAGTCTTGAGTTCTTTAAGAGAACAGGCTGAGCAAGCCAGGAGAAGCAAGCCAGTAAGGAACATCTCTCCATGGCCTCTGCATCAGCTCCTGCTTCCTGACCTGCTTGAGTTCCAGTCCTGACTTCCTCTGGTGATCAGCAGCCATGTGGAAGTGTAAGCTTAATAAACCCTTTCCTCCCCAACTTGCTTCTTGGTCATGATGTTTATGCAGAAATAGAAACCCTGACTAAGACAGTTACAGAGAACAATAGAGGTGACCATCCCATTGTTTTAGGAATTGGACAAGGGGTAGCTGAGGTTTCTCGTACAAAAATTTAAAATAGACTAAAGGTAGGAGGTACACACATCAGAGTTTATATAAATTTTGCAACAAAAGTTTTATATTGAATAGATAAATATATAATCAGCATTTGTTATACATGTTGAAGTGTTGTAAGAATGAGGTGTACTGATATTGAAATTTATCTAATGTTAAAAGCATCTAAAATTAATGGATATTAAAGGCCAGTGTGTGTGTGTGAATGTGTATCTGTGTCTGTATGTTATGCATGTAAATGTGTGTGCTTGTAGGTGTAAACATAAAAACACTTCAGTGTGCACCTAGTGGAAGGTTAGGAATCAATGCTGAGTATCGCACTTGGTCTTAAGTGTTTTTTGAAGACCCTCATTGAAGGATCCCTCATTGAAGGAAGACCTCACAGATTTGGGTGAGTTGGCTGGCCAGCAAACACCAGGGATCTGCCTTTCTCTGCTATGCTAACATTGGGATTGGAAGTGCAAACCATGATGCCTGAGTTTTTACATGGGTGCTGGCGATTTTCATGCCTGTGGAGCATAGACTTTACTAATGGGTGTTTCAGCAACCCCATGAACACTTTTAATAAGAAGGAACTTAATAATATACCGCTTTCTTCCTTTTCTGTCATCTTTTTCTACAACACGTAATCCACACTTCACCTCCCTCCTCCACACCCACTATATTTTCATTCCAAAACTCTGTTACAGTCACCACTTAGAAAGATTCAATACTGGTTCAACTTTCAGCCCTCTTTCCACTTTAAACTCCACCGGCTTCCTGACACACAGAGGTAAACAATACTTTAAAATCCCAATGTGAAGGGAATGTGTCTTGCTATGCATACCTCAAACAGAAACCTTGGCAAAACACTGCCAAGGCTTCATTTACAAATAACACAAGTGTTTCCCAGGTTCCTAGTGAGGATAAAATTCAGCTATTATATCCGGATGTAGAAATATTAATACAGAAATGGCATCACCCAAAATCTCTCCAAATGTTATTAAAAACCTTCGCTGTGTAAACTTTAATGATGTTTGCATATGAGTGTTAGGGTCCATAATAACTCTTCCCAGAGTGTTTTATTATAAAAATAAAGCACAGCTTCTGTTTCCTTCTGCAGTAATGAAAAAGGAATAAATATAAATAAACTAGGTAGTGCATAGACCATGATTTAAAACCCAACAGTTTATTTATTAGCGCTAATGTAGAAGCTTCCCTAAGTAATATATAGAAGCCTAACTATAGCATGCATAAAAATTAACATAAACATCTTATTCTCTTGAATAAAACAAACTAGAAGCACAAAGGAAACAAAAAACGGAGAAGGTGCTTTATTAATTACGACTTGCCATTAGTCTATTCCCACTAATACTTGAATCATAAATTGTATATATGGATATAAAACAAGGGGAAATAACCGTATAATTACACTTGGAAGCTACAGCTTAATTGTTCTTGGGTTTTATTTCTACAGTTTCATTCTGAGATCCTAGTGTGCAGGATAAAAGAGAGGGAGACTTTCTATTCTCTTCTTAAGCAGAATGAGAGAGACAGCTAGGGGGGCTGATGAACTTAACATTGCTCTTTGCTTGCTGAGAGCAATCGATCTTTAATCTGCTGAGCATGGTACAGCTTGCAGGCAAGGAAATGAAAAGCCTTTCCTCTGACAATGGAATGCCTTGCCATTGGAATTCCATGTAGAAAGGTCACCATATAACTTGCAAACATCACAGGACATTAATACACACAAAAAGGAGTTTTTAGAATAAATCAACACAGAGATAAAGACCCTTCCTAATATACTCTGCTTTTTGTTCTTCTGTGTTGCATATTCAATATGATTTTTTTATTCAGACATATGATGAACAACAACACATTCCAACACAATAGGAGCTGGATCTTTTATGCTCAGAGCAGCAGATGTTGATGCTCCTTTCACAAACAATTAGCACAGTAGGGACTTCATGGATAATGTGAGAACCAGTACCAGGTGGGGGTATGAATGTCACCTTGGAAAGACTTACTGGGTCTATTCTGCCACTTATCCTAATTTGGTGACTAAATTCCCAAAGTAGTAGCTTCCTCATGTAGGGTTCTTAAGACTCTATAGTGGGAAGTAGATAAGATAATGAGAGTTAGAGCCTTAAAACACTGGGCAATTACAGGTGGAATATTGTAGAAAGCTAACTAATATAAAGGCTGAAAAGATGGCTCAGAGGGTAATAGTGCTTGCTATGCAGGCAGGAGGGCCAATGTTCGAATCTTCAGCACCCACCTAAAAATGGCAGGTGTGGCCACCTGTGCATGTAACTCCAGATCTCTGGGTGGCAGAGACCAGAGGATTAACTTGCTGGCTTCCAGTCTAGCTCTAGTTTCTAGGAGTGACACTACCTCAGCAGAATAAGGATTAATGTGATAGTGTATGACATCCTTCAGTTCTCTGGCTTTTGCACTTGCCCACAGGCACACATACATGAATAAATACCACGCACACCCTCACACCAAAAATACAGGAGTCAATTAATTTAATTAAAGGAAAAAAAAAAAACAAAGAAAGCTACCTTGGTGAAACCTAGTTACAAGCCCACACTTCAGCTGTTAAAACACCATGAGCCACGGCTGCAGAGCCACATGCTGCCGCTCAAGGTGCTAAGAATAAGTGATCAGCCCTAAACAGGACATTTAATGCCACTCTTTCAAAAGCTCAGGGAATATCACAAAAAGAAGGGTCAGAAGTTAGGTAAGAGCCAAAATGATAGGAAAAATAGCTATGAAATTCTTATCTCCTGGAGCAGGCCACAGCCACTGCAACACTGAACTCACAGCATTTGAGGCAGCCTGCACTGGGCCTGCATAAGCCTGGCCCTTTGAGCTTCTGGAACCATAGCCCTTCCTGAGGAATTAAGGGTGTTAAGGGATGATGAAGGAGGGGAGTACTTATCTTCAGCTGCATGGTCCTGGTTAAACCCAGGTTGGGGCTCACACAACAAATCAAAATGGCCTAACTATGAGAAAGAGACCCAGAGAGAAGATGGCAAACATGGAAAGGACAGTGAAGGATGAGATTAATGAAAATATATCATAGACACATCTGAAATTGTCAGACAGTAAATTTAATTCATTATCAAAACTACAGTGAGTAGGAAATGCCAGGAGAAGCTGAGGGTTGGATAAAATGGGGAGGAATGGTTTCAATTTTAGAGCACGATACGCACTAAGGGGAAAAGGAATAAAGGTAAATGGTCCAGAGAATAAATGAGAAATTAATCTGACAAAGATTTAAAACCAATCCCTGTAGCTCATTGATCACCCATTGGTCCTTACAGTGCCTCTTTCTCTCCATGGTACCTTAGAGACATGTTTGTAAGCCATGGGATTTAAGCCCTTTCTTCCTCTGAATACTGCTGTCTGATGTTTCATTTGAATACTGTTCCATATATGACACATACAGACAGTACCCAAACTCTCTTTCTCCCTTGCTCTGCCTCTGTCCATGTCTTCCACGCAGCCAGGTATACATAGACCGTACAAACATAGGTACACATTTACTCAAAGTGCATTGGTTTTTCTCTTTAGTGAGTTCTAACCTGATTTTGTTTTATTTTATCATAAAAGGTATGTTGGTCTGTGGTCCCGTGTTCTTCCTCTCCTCTGGCAGTGTCCAGATGTTACAGATACACTAGCTCAGGGAGGACAGGGCAAAAACTGCAG
>JADRCC010088270.1:0-17195 GCA_019843855.1 Hylomyscus alleni
CTCTCTCTCTCTCTCTCTCTCTCTCTCTCTCTCTCTCTCTCTCTGTACCTCTATGATCCAGGAAGTTGTCAAATGTCCTGTTTTATAACTCTTCATTTTATTCCCTTGATACAAGGTCTATTATCTAATTTTGAGCTAGGCTAGGAGTTAGTAAGACCCACTGATCCTCCTGTTTCTGCTCTCCTCCACAGTGCAGAGTTATATGTACATCTTTTTATGTGGCTCCTGAACTCAAATCCTCATGCTTATGAAGAAAGTGTTCCTGCCCATCGAACCATCCTACATACCTCTTCAGCTTTTCTAAGCAATATGTCAGGAAGAAGAAACTCTATTCTTTAAGAAGGTTGTTGGTGGATACTCAGATGGTACCTTTGGATTTCTCCTCTCACTGCTGCTGTGGCAAAGTTTCGACCATCTCAGCTCACTCTGGTAATTTTGTTCTACGACTCACTTTATAGAAGATTTTAGAGAATCGGAAACTACAGGCCATATATGGACCTAGTCTGTAAAGAACATGGGGTAGACCAACAGGCTTTATCCTTTGCTCAGATAACAACACTTCCCTAAAGCCACATGCTCCAAGATGTAAAATCAATACAGAGGTCAAGATCCTCAAGAGGTTTAAGAGTCAGACAGAAAGCTATAATGATAAACTTGACTGGACAGCTGCTGTAACTGGTTCCAGCACATTACAGCCAATGCAGAACTGGCTATTTAAAACATGTTTTAACTCAAATACATTGGCATAAAGAGAAAAAAAAAACAAATTTTAAAGAACATCAATTTTAAGGTGGAACAATTGTACAGAAGATTGTTAATATGTGACCCTGTGATATTCATTCATATACTTGGTAATATATTGTGCCATGTCTAACCTGTATGTGTTTGTATGTGATGACTGTGAATAGAAAATACAGACATTTCTTCAGTAAGATTTTTTATATCCCCTGTATACCTGTATACCTGTCCATGTTTGGGCATTTGCTTGTAGTATAATTGGATTTCTATTTTGGGTTTGTTTGTTTGTTTGTTTACTCTTTTTGATTTTATTGTAATTTTAATGTTTGTCTTGGCACAAAGATAAATAATTTCTACTCTCAACTATTAAATAATATTTATATTGTTACTTTGGAACATGTAAATATGTTAGACAATGAATTTTGATCATAGCTATCTACAACTGCTTCTCTTTAACTCTGCCTACTGCTCACAACTCATTTACCTCCCAATTTCTTGTGACCCATTTTGTTATTAATAACCCCCCTCCCAAGTTCTATTAGTACTGTTCTTACGTGCATGGATTTGTGGACACTACTGGGGCATGAAGAGCATATCAGCAACCTCACCCTCAAGTGAGAGTGACCTGCCTTCCATCCTTCTGCAACTGTCAACTGTTAATAGATCCCCTGCCAAGAATAAGGCCTTGGAGTCCCTCCTGTATCTTTGTTAGAATGTTGACTGAGTTGATCTTGGGCAGGTCTTATGCAGGATACCACAGTCTCTGTGGGCTGGTGTAGATACCAGTCATGTGATGTTGAGAAGTCAGAATTTCCCACCCTGAGTGCTCATAGTTGCTCATTCTTGGCACTTTGAATGAATATGAGTTTTTGTATTAGCCATTATGAATCTGCAACAAACAAACAAAAGTTGACCAAAGTTCTTTGACCAAAGTTGAAGTGAACATAAATGTATGAATCTAAGTATGTAGAAAGTAGTTTGTCAGCATGGTCATTTAGCAGAACAGCAGTTTTCCTACCTTGGGCCTACAGTCTCCCTAGTCATGAGCTTTTGACCAGGTTTACGGTACCAGGCATAAAACCACTCTCAACTTCCTAATGGCTCTCTAGTCTTGACTTGTTAATAACAACAACCTTAGACCTACTACTTTTGCTTCGATTCCAATTGGGGAGAAAAATCTAAGCTTTTTTAAAAAGTAAATTAATTAATCAATTGTTTACAACCCAAACCTTACTCCCATCCTCTTCATAGAGTCTTTCATCCATACCCCCTCCCATTCTCCTCTGAGAGGGTGCCCCCTCTCCCATCTACCCACCCTGGCACATCAATCCTCTGCAAGATTAGGTCCATCTTTTCCCTTCTGCCACTGAAGTTAGACAAGACAGCCCTTTTGGGGAACAGATTCTACAATCAGGTAATAGCTTTAGGGACAGCCCCCACTCCAGTTTTTCTAATAACTACTGCTTATGTTCGTTTCTGTCTTATCACTGTGACAGTCGTTGACAAGTCATTTGCCATGAGGAGAGATGGATTTGGCTCATGGTTGTTTGTTTCTTTTTCAGAGAGTTCAGTCCTTGGTTGTTTTGGAGAGAACATTATGGAGGTTGACCTTGTAGCAAAGCATTTTTACTTATGGTAGACAGGAAAAAGGAAATATATGGCCTAGAGAGAAGATACCACCCACAGCCCAGCTTCTGTGAGCTACTTCCCCCACCATTAGTTAGGCCACCACCATTAGCTTTCTCCTCTCCCAGTCCCCCGAATCCTTGAAATGAATCCACCAATGAATTCAACCAGAGCTTAGGACAAAACCCTCATAGTGTAGTCCTCTCTGGAAGTTTGTTTTGCCTCCTGCCCCAGGCATTTCTTACATTAGTCAAAATTAAGTCCTTAGTATTATTTATATTTGGAGATGGGGGATGACTCAGTCTTTAAAGTTATTACCCTGCAAGTATGACCTAAGTTCAATCTCCAGAATCCATGTGAAAAAGGCAGGAATCCATTATGCAGGTTATACTGCCACTCTTGGGTCATCAAGTCTAGCCTACGTGGCAAGTCTGAGGCTACATCTCAAAATACAAGATGCATACTGCATGAGAAATGGCAGCCAAGGTTGTCCCTTGGCACATTCATACACACACACACACACACACACACACACACACAAACTGTCTTCACGTTTGTTCAGTATGCTGACTGAGGTATCTCTTAGAAGGAGTGGACATAGAATGAAAGAGCACAATGGCAGAGAGATATAGGTCTGAATGATAATTCTTACACATGACTTTAGACTCTATTCTATGGGAGCATCAGGTCTCAGGATCATCCATGAGGTTGAAAAACAAACAAACAAGCAAATGATGTTGCTACGTGAATAGTTATTTTCCTGTACTAAGTTCATCCATGTGTGGTACTTGGTGAGGTTCTTAATTTCTTTTGCAGAGAATCTTGTAATGGAAGGCAGGACATGTGTGTACATGGGTGCACATGCACTAGACTAAACAAACAAACAATTGAAGTGAGTTTAAAATGTAAAAAGCTATTAGAAAGACCATGTGAACTGAAATCAGTATTTTCTACCACAAAGAAATTATTTTAGATATAGTAAGAGCCTTTTCTCCATCTTCCTTCCCCTTCCCTTTTATGGTGCCTCCTTCCCACTCTCCCTTCTTCCCCTCGATTGCTTTTTGTTTCAAGGTCTTACATTGGAAGCCGGGCTGCCCTAGAACTCAGAATTCTTACTGTCCCTAGCATGCAAATTTGTGCCCCAGTGGAGATCCCTCTCTGTTAAAATAAATGAGGTAGACTGAAGTGATTTGCAATGATTGCATTTGCTCATATTAAGTCATTGACACTACACCTCTCTGCTGTGGAAGAAGGAGAAATCAGTATTACTGTCTTGACCATTTTCTTTCCCTCTCTTTCCACTTTTAGTATTTCTACTGTTTTCCCTATGATTTGAAACACTAACCACAATTTTCACAAGTTTGTAACTTCATTTCTATTTAATTGAATTCAGGGCCACAACCTGTCATCTTGCAATGCCTCTTTTTGTGAATTCCTTGTTTTTATTATTTCTCACTTGGCTGGATTTTAGTATTAAAATGGCTTTTAGGAATTATATCTTCCAAGTCCTTGCATATTTAAAAACATCTGTTTGCTGCCTCTATGAGAAACATATTGGAGATCACTTTCTCTCTCTCTCTTCTCATAGAGGATATCCCTCCATCACTCTCTGAGAGTGACTCTGGAACCAATGCTTTTGATACAGTTTCTCAGACCATTGTTCAGTTTTTTGGTATATATGTGTGTGAACTATGTGTGTATGTGTGTGTGTGTATGCATGTGTGTGTGTATGTATGTGTTTGTGTGTATGCATGTGTGTGTATGTGTGTATGCATGTGTGTATGTATGTATGTATTTGTGTGTATGTGTGTATGCATGTGTGTATGTATGTGAATGTGTGTGTGTATGCGTGTGTATGTGTGTGTATGTGTGTGTGTATGCGTGTGTGTGTATGTATGTGTGTGTGAGTGTGTGTGTATGTATGTGTGTATGCATGTGTTTGTATGTATATGAGTATGTGCGTATGTGAACTATGTGTGTGTCTCTGTGTGTCTGTGTGTGTATGTATGTATGCATGTATGTGTATGTGTGTGTATATGTATGTTTGTATGTGTATGTGTGTATGTGTGTGTGTATGTGAACTATGTGTATGTGTCTGTGTGTGTCTGTGTGTGTATGTATGTGTGTATGTGTGTGTATATGAACTGTGTGTGTATGTGTATGTGTGTATATGTGTGTGTATTTATGTGTGTATGTATATATGTGTGTATGTGTGTTTGTGAACTATGTGTGTGTGTGTGTGCATGTGGAGGCCAGAGGTTGGCATTAGGAGTCTTCTTTAATAACTCCACTAACCATCAAGTCAGGTCTCTCACTTGAACCCAGGACTCTCCTAACAGGTGCTTTAGTCAAGGGGTGCTCTGGTGATAGTCTCTGCCTCCTGGGGGTTGAGATAAAAGACACATTACCACACTTACCAGGTATTGACACAGGTAACTGAGGTTTGGATTCAGGTCTTTCAGCTTTTATATCAAGTGCTCTACTTATCCAGCCATATCTCCAGCCCTCAAGCCATCATGAGATTGACAGGTTTTGTTTGTGAAGTCATTTTCTTTTAAGAAATGCTCTTGGACACTTATCTGAGGTACTTTGTACTTGGGAATGTCTGTAAAACCTGTCAGACTATCCTTTACTTTTCACAAAACTCTGCATCCTTGACCTCAGCAGGTTATTTACTTGTTTCTATAAAAGCGATGTAAAACTCATTTTTAGATAGATTAGACAACACTCTCCTTCACTCTGTCTTCAAAATCACCCCAGTGGACTATGCTGTCTCCCTTGTTGTCATTTGTCTAAAAATTGAAACCAGGAGAGGTTCCTTGTTCTCTGGCTTATACATAGTCCTGAGCCTTGCTTGTTGACCCCATTCTCTTTTGCTTACTATGCTGCCTCTTTCTGGATGTGGAGAATCCAAGAATGAGGCAAGAACAGGTCAGAATATGATCTGGGGAGATGGCTTAGTAGTAAATTGCTTGTTATGAAAGCATGAGTACTTGAGTTCAAATTCTCAGAACTCACATAAAAGATATGAATGTTGTAACACACATCTGTAATCCCAACAGTTCCATGTTGAGAGAAGAGACTCTGGAGGCAGGAGAATCTGTAGAAACTCAAGTACTGCCTAGTGTAGCGTGTGTAGCAGTGAACAACAAGAAGACTCTGTTTCATAGAAGGTGCATGGTGAGGACCAACACCTGAGGGTGTCCATTGACCCCCACCAGCATGTCTGCATAAATTTGAATTCATATGTACACACACAGCCCAAAGATCTCTCTCATATACATACAGAGATTAAACTATCAAGAAAAAAGGATGCATGGTGAGTGTGGTGGAGGGGAAAGAGAGGAACATGATTTTGCATTCTGAACTCCTTTACTAGACATGTAAGAAAATGATATTTCCAAGAATCTCGAAGTCAAAATAGATAATGTCAATTAGATTGGAGAATATTTCTTAGCCCTATGCCTTATTGGAAGATTTCTTTTCCATTCTGACAGGTTCTTGGAATTCTAGTGGTTGAGCATAATGTACTTTGTTCTATCACGATGCTATAAAAATATACTCTGTTTGGAAAAATTAAAGGCATTATTTCAAGATTCATGCACTTATGTCAGCCTCATTATCTGGAGTCATAGTCAATAGTTATTGGAAATCTGCAGTTCTGAATTCTCAGCAGTGCTTGTCTTTAAAACAGGTCACAGACACAATGGTTCATATGGTTCCACACATCACAAAAATCAGATAGTGTAGTGAGCACCTGTTGAGAACAGCAACTATAATGATTGTGTTTGTATACATGCAACCTAATAATTAGTAGTTCATATACCATAAGGAGAATACTCTGCTGGGAGGCTTATGTCAAATAAGCATGAGGAGCAAGTCATCAATTTGCTTGATGCAAATTGCAGTCACCTGAGAGGAGAGAATTTTGATCAAGAAAATGCCTCCATAAGATCAGACTGTAGGCAAGCATGTAGAACATTTTCTTAATTAGTAAGTGATGTGGAAGATCCCACTCTATTGTGGGTTGTGCCAACCCTTGGCTGGTCATGCTGCATGTTATAAGAAATCACATATGTAGCAGAAGATGGTCTTATGGGACATCAATGAGAGGAGAGGTCTTTGGTCTTGTGAAGGCTTGATGTCCCAGTATAGGGCAATGGCAGGACAGGGAAGCAGGAGTGGGTGAGTTAGTGAGCAGAGAGAGGAGGGATTTGATAGGGGGTTTTCAGAGAAGAAACAAGGAAAGGGGATAAAATTTGAAATGTAAATAAAGAAAATATTTAATAATTAAAAAAAAAGAAAATAAAAAAGAGCAAATGAAGCAAGTCATGAGGAGCAAGCCAGTAAGCAGCATCCTTCATGGCCTTTGATTCGAACCCTTCCTCCAGGTTTCAGCCCTGCTTGAGTTTCTTCTCTGACTTCTTTCATTGATATACTATGATGTGAAAGTATAAGCCAAATAAACCCTTTCCACCTTAACTTGCTTTTGGTCATGGTGTTTTATCTTAGGAATAGTAACTCTAACTAGGACTACTACATAAAATAGGTGAACTATGGTTATCTCATGACACATACCATCAGGGCTAAGCAGAGGAGCTATGTTAAATTCTGTGAGATAAAAAGTTGTAAAAGTTCCTGTAATGACATAGCCATTGCATTCTTGAATTCACAGCAGTTCTTATAATCTGCACAAGACTGGTTCCATCAACATCTGACCACAGAGTAGGAGAAGCTCAAGAGGCCCCACCCATCCCTGAGGATTTATCAATAGTTGGTAATCACTGGGGAGGGATAGATGTTGCCTTGAGTGTTGTAGTTACGGTTAAGATACCCATGTCCATCTTATAGATAATCTCTTACCCATGCTCCTGTAAGTAACACTGATTAAATTCAGTGGGTCACATGCAAAATGATATGAAAATAGAAGGATAGATAGAAAGGGCAAGGGGGAGATCATGGGAGTGATATGACCCCAAATACATTATACACACAAATGAGAATGTCATAATGAAAGCCATTGTTATGTACAATCCACACATGTGAAAAAGAACATTAAAAAGCACAGGAGAGATCATTCAGCAGGTAGGAGAGCTTTCTGTGCAGGGATGAGAACCTGAGTTCTGATCCCAGCAGTCATGTCATAAAACAGCCTGAGAAGGACAGCATGGGATTACATGTCTGTAATCCCAGTGCTGTGGCAGGCAGAGGCAGTAGGATTGTGGGGCTTGCTGGTCAATAGGCTAAAGTCAATTTCAAAGATAGACTTTGTCTTAAGGAACTTAAAGTACATTAAGAGCGGTAGAGCAGGACATGGGCATTTTCTTTCGTCATCTGTTAAGGGTGCCATGGAATCATGTATGTGTGTACCATCCTATACACAAACATGAAAACCTACAATATATGTCCCTGGGTCAGTGTCAAGTTGCAAATTCATAGTAGCCCACAAAGTCTTTCTGTGTGTTCAAGACTGAGTCAAAGCAGATTTGATAGTGATCAGTACTCTCAAATTTCCTCCTTCACTCCCAAAGTACTCTCCCTCTATAACTCTGGCCATGCGATCTACCGGCAGTATTACTGTTGTAATTCACTAACTTCAGTGGCCCTGGGGTTCAACATGTAATCCCTCCACATTCTATCATTCTTGGCATATAATGAAAATCAAATAAATATTTTTAAGACACTGTTGTTCCTGTAAGTCTTTTCTTCTGAACTAAATTATAAACCATCAAAAAATGAAGTTCACGGTTTATACTCCCAGTGGTCTACTGGAATCGCCACTACTGAGCAGACAGTAAGAGCTCAGTGATAGTTTGTATGGAGTTGAATGAAACCACAGGGACACATTGCCAGAATGACTGCCACCTTGGCTTTCAGCTGTGTCACTTGGCAGTACTTTGTATATTCCTGTATATCCCACAGTCTTTACTTTGTACCCATGTCCAGATGTCTTTAAATATTTGGTAAACTCTAAGGAAGTCTTTGTATCTTTCTATTTCTTGCAAAATTAGGTCACAGAGTGAGGGTTGAATGAAGAGAAGGAACTAATTTTCTTATTAATTGGCCACTATGCCAGGCCCATGACTTAGATTTAGAGATACTCACTCAGCTAATCCTGGCAAATCCTGTGCAGTTTATAACTTCACCACCATCTGATAATTACAAAGACTGAATCTCAAAGAGATTTCTCACCTACAGTCTTTCAAAGATTGAAGGGAAGAGAGCCCAGATCATGATAATTCCAGTATCTTTACTTATAGTATGGACTTGTTCAATGCAATAGTGAATGGGGAATACTGATGACAAACAAGACAATTTTTTCTACCCCATAATAGATTTTAGATACTTAGTTATTCTTAAAAGAGCAAATTTTAGTTGTAAATTAATTTATGTAAGCTATACCTCTTGAAGTAAGTTGGCTGACATTCTCAGAAGGTCAAACCAACTTTGAATGAGAGAAATAGCTTCATCCAACAAGATAGCAGAAAAATCTGCTGAAGTTACCAAGGATAACTACCTTTGAAGCATGAGTCTGTCCATGTTTAATAGCTTTGAAACTTCTGATTTTGTACTAGATATCAAAGTCAATTGTGAACTCTCAGCCCTGGAAAGTAGCACCATGGAAGAAGTCCTTTAACTTCATTCCCACATTTAGGAGACAAGGTAGGACTTCATTCAGTACATAATGAAGTATATTTGCTTACATGCCCATGGCATAAATGCCAGAAATCCTCTAGTTTGGAGCCTCTCAAACTATCATAGTTCTCAGTGCATTACAGAAATGTTAGTTGACTAAATTATTTATAATTACTTCTTGATTAGAAACAATCATGTATGATTCTCTAATGTCCACATCTTTTACGGGCCGAGTTTGTGAATCAAGTCTCTTTGCCATCACCTTTAGCTCTCTAAAGAGCTACATAGCAAATAGAAATTATATACATCAGTGTTTCAATGAGATAGATTCTGGGAAGGTGAAGCAATTAAGCATCTGAAAATATGAAATATATGGGTACTTGATTCTTTCTCTAGAGGGAGAATTGTAAGAAAGTATAGTTAGCTTGCTGTGTTAAAACTTCACCCAGACTCAAAGAACTGTTTGAAATGAATATCTGCATTGATCTCTCATTGCCCTGCTAAGAACTCACAATAAACAAGAGAGGAAGAGAAAGCAGCTCATGCTTGTGACCTGGAAGAAATTAGTTGGAGTTTGTGTTACCATTTTGCAGAGCCAGGCCAGTGAGGAGATAGTTTTTTGCTTGATTTTAGGCATTGCCTCAACACATCTGGAGAGTCAGTCATAAAGAGGAATTTTCCGAAGGTTGGCCTCTGGACATCCTTATGAGAGACTTCCTTAATTTGGGTTGATGTGTCAAAACCCACCCTAAATGTACTTAGTACCATTTCCTGAGCTGAGTCTTAGCCTGGATAATAGTAGAAGAAGTATTTCTTTTTTTGCTTTGGACAGTAGATGATGCAACCAGCTATCCAAACTCCTTTTGCTAGAACTTCTCCACAATGGTGAAAGGTAGCCTGAATCTGTGAGCTAAAACATACCCTTTCTTGCTGTTCCCACTTTATCACAGTCACAGAAATGAAAGAAGAAGAGACAGAGACACAAATCCACATTGAAATGGCCCAAATCTCAAAATACCCGAACACTGACCACACTGCTCTGGTGAGTAGGGGATTGAGGCAAGGTTTTCTGGAGAGAACGAGGGCCAGCTGAGTTATTTCAGGTATTATTAAAAGAAGATTTTACAGAAAAGATGATTATTTTTCTAATATTAAAGTTATTAATTAGTGTAATTTCTAACATTAAAGTTATACATTTAAAAACCTAAGCAGAGAATAATACTTGTTTTGTTTTGCTTTTCTGAGATAAAGCCCATAACTTAAGATGACATTAAACATCTTATGTAACTTAGGGTGATCTTGAACTTCTCTTGCTCCTACCTTTGCCTTGGGTGCTGGGGTTGCGAATGTGCATTACTGAGCCCTGTTTATATACTGCTGGGCATCAAACACAGAGCCTCCTGAATACTGGACTGGGACTCTACCAATTGAGCTACATTCCTATCCTTAAAACAAAGTTTGAGTTCTATGCATAATTCTCATGTATACTGTTTGTGTTGTTTTCTTTGTTTGTGACAGGTTCTCATTATGTAGGTTAGACTAGCTTCAAGTTCTGGAGTCCTGGGATCCACAGGAATTTATTCACGTGCATTACTCAAAATAGAATTGTTGCCATCTTTGACCCACAATGGAAATTTCAATGTCATGTTTTCCTTTATTTTAGAAGTCGAGCTGGGCCTTAAGGATGAAGATCAAGGAAGTAGGACTTGATAAAAGTTGATAAACCATCCCTGGAACTCCCTATTTCCTCCTGCTTCACCAATCTGTGTAATGGGATAAAGAAAAGTAGGGGAGGAGGAATAGAATGGAAAAACCTAGAGGAGTAAAGAAACTTTAGAATTCTTTCTTTCTTTTATTACTTGAATTACAGGAGAGACCAAGAATGCACTCACAGACATAGAAGGAATCTGCAGGCACATTGAAACCCTGGTCCTCAGCCTGAATTGTACTAGATAAAGTGTCTGGTGCATGGGATACTGTGAGAGCTCACAGGATGTCTGACTGACCAAGGGCTGTTATAGAAATGCATGAAGATGGAATAAGGGAAGAAGGCAAAAGCACTGAAAACCTAACTTGCATAGCATAGCACAGCAGGGATGTATGTAATTCCCCATGCAAAATGAAAGTGTAGGAGGCAGGCTTTGATGAACGCAAATCGAAAGCAATTCTGCACAAGAAGGATGCTCCCAGAGCAGTGTCAGGATCCTGCCCTTGTGTTGAGATGGAGGCTAATTTACCACATCACCAGACTTTATTTAGGTACTTGGTTTATTAACTGGACTCTGTAACCCCTATTACAAACAGTGATAAAATTCAACAGACACCTTCCCGATTGTGTAGCAAAGGGGATGGTAAGATAATTTCATTCTCTGTTCAGTTTGAGACATGATTTTAGTCCAGAAAGTGATGGAAATGGAGGAATATTTTCAAAGGCAAATTTTAGAGGGCTAATGTGATTCTTTTTCACTTTAAAAAAAATAGATTGGCACAGTTTGTAAAGAGTCATATTAACTCTTCTGTAGCTTAGTGATAAAAATATAACAGCTGAGAAAGATCATCGTCTTTGAGTGTTACCTTCAAATTTTCAGAACATTCTGGTCCTGGATAGATGTAAGTGGAACATCTACTAGCTGCTCTTCATGTCATATTTGTGATGTGCTCATAGATGTGTAAGCTGAGGTGACCAGTCATGCTTATATGCTATACTCAACCTTTACTTTGAGAACTCTGATCATATCCATTTCCACAGGTTCTGCTCTAAAAACTTCTTCCAGAAAAGCTAAAACATGTCCACATGTGTTGTGTTGATTGTTCAACTACAGGCATGTGCATAAAATGTCAATAACTTAAATACAAGAGAGTTCAGCATTTTTTTTTTTTTTTTAGGTTTGAGAATGGGCAAGGGAAAATGAGAGGCTTTCTTAAAGTCTACATGGCTTTTTTCAAATGAGCCCTACAGTACTACAGTTTGCAGGCATTGCATTGAATCACATCTATACTAAGATACTCTGGAGCTTCAAGCAGGAGTTGTGTGATCTTCTGCCAAGGAGATATGAATAAAACTTGTTCTCCCTTCATATGAGAAACCAAGAACAGAATGAAGGAAGTAATTCCTGCCAAAAAACATCTTGGATTAGTAATGAGTTTAACTGGGGTTACCTACAAGAGCATGGCCAATTTATGGTCAGCTGAAACTGAAGGAAGAAAATCTCTCTGCATAGTAAGTACTAACATCTATATAGTTGAAGGAGCATGAGCACCTTATAAATGCTCTCCTTCATAGCTACTTTGAAAAAAGCAGCGTGTAGGCTTAGATTTTTCAAAACTTAGTTTAATAAGTGTTCTTAAATGCTTTAATTTCACTCGTAGCCCACTGATCAAAGGTAGGGGAAAAAGAGGGGGATAGGCCAAGGTGGGTATGGACCTGTTTTGAAATAGTTCTTTGGGTGTGATTCCAGTCTTCATCATTAGGATATCAGTGGTCCAATCTAAAACACTGAACATTAATTAGTAGCAGCAGCTCAATCCAGAAGAAACTGTGAGGTTCTGCTTAATCAACCTGAGAAGTGGCAGGAAGCAGCTGGAATTCCACAAGAAGTTGTTTGGCACATTTCTCTCTACAAAATCATGACAAGCAAAGATTAATAAAGAACAGAAAAGTATTGCAAGGTGAACCAATGCAAGAGTCTTGTTGACTGTCTACAGGTTTATACTTATACCCTTTCCAAGCATCACGGTCTTCTCATGTGTTTGCCTTAGCAAGACATCCTGTCGTAAGACAGCGCCCAGAGAAAATCACGTTACACAACTGAGTCTCCAAAGAAATCAGACATTTCCAGTTCAGCAGAGCTTCTTGCTCTCATCTCTACCTCCATGAAAGAAAGTTGATAGGCCCAGACTTGCACAAGTCCCCTTTACTAAATCACAGCTGCTAAGAGGTCCAGAGGACAGAAGCCATGATCACACTCAGAGGACAGTCTTCTAACCCCCAAGAAGAATGGAAAACAGTTTGGAAATAAGGTGATTTCTTCTAAGAAAATACATAGCAGACTTCACACTTCAGGCGATATAGCACACTACACACTGGGCAGGAAGGTTTTCACATGCTGCCTTGTGTTGCTTGCTTGGGTCAGTGTCTGAATGTCATTGGTCTATACAATGAAGGTCCTCTGCACTTGTAACTAGTAAGATCTAGAGACAAAAAAGGACAATTCAGTAGAAAAAGGAAACCAATCACATGTAGTGAGAGATTGGTCAGTAAGGTGCTTGCTTTGAAAGCATGAGGACCTGAGTCAGATCATCAGAAGCCAGGCAAAATGTCAGATGTGGTGATATGTGCCTCTAACATCGTGTAGCATCCCAATGCATGGAATAGAGACAGAATCTTTGTGCTTTACCAGCCAGTCAGCCCATCTAAATCAGTGAGCTCCAGGACTATCAGAGGGTCTTTGTAAAAAAGAAATTGGATAGTTTCTGAGGGATGACAGTAAAGATTGTCCTGGGACATCACATGAATGCATATACCACACTTATTTGTGTACCTGCATGTACTACACATGCACAGGTCCTCTCGTTCTCTCTCTCTCTCTCTCTCTCTCTCTCTCTCTCTCTCTCTCTCACACACACACACAAACACAAACACACACATACACAAACACACACATACACACACACACACACACACACACACACACACACACACACACACACAATTTGGTACATCAGATAGATTTGTAAAAGCCACAGAGTTACTGTACTGTAGCCTGACTCAGTTGCTCGCCTCAGTACTATTAGAAAATAGGTGCTTGCTCCAATAATGGAAGAGCTTAGGAGTTGATTCACCAAGGATGAGCTGAAGGCTCCTCTGTGCTTTGAAAGATTTTTTAAAAAAATTTAAAGCTCATATTTGTGTATGGAATCTTTGATTAAAGTCTTGTGCCTTTTATTAAATCAGAAGCCACCATGTGTTAACAGGTTATAGGAATGTGCTCAGATACGTAATGGAAAAACTGACTGATTTCAGATTAAAGCTTTAAAGGCCCGGAAGTGTTTTCTTTAGTTTTGAGAAGTTCATACATGGATACAATGAAATATAGCCGTCGTTATCCCTGTTTCTTCCTGCTCCAGTTCCTCCCAACACTCTTGAAGAACACTTACCTCTCCCCTTCATGTCTCTTCTGTCAGTGATGTTCATATGTGCGTAGGCTTGGGTCTATCCACTAGAGCACAGAAAACATCTGATTTTTGTGGTTATGACCTCAGAAAAAGAATGATCCTCCCTCCCCAGCAGGTATTCACTGACAATACCTCTTTCATAAGAAGTGGGGCTGGGAGATCTACCCCATGATGCTGAGGTTTAAGCTAGCCTGAACTCTGTGTAGGTTAACTAGAGCTGCTGTGAATCTAGTAGCAAGCAGTGCCCTGTCAAGCAGAAAGCATCCACCTTATGCCTCCCCATCCTTCAGTTTCTTTTATCTTTTTTTTTGCCTCTTCTTCCCCCTGTGTTTCCTAATTCTTGTTGGTGGGAGGAGTAGTTAGCATAGTTCTTACTTTCTGCACTTTGACAGGTTATTCCCTGACTGCTTCTCACAGACAAAAGAAGCGTTTCTGGCCAAGGCTAAGAACAGCTAAGCTTTATGGGTATAAACATAAATATTTAGAAAGCAATTTGATAACATGGCTATTTAATGAAATAACAATAGTAGATTTCACCCTGGGGCCTATCCCTGAGCTTTTAACCAGGCTAATGGAAAAAGGCATGGGATTCTCTTAATAGAGCAGGTCTCAAGTCCAATCAGAGAGTACTTAGGCATCCCACATTAGTCCTATCATTATTGTACCATGGGCACATCTCCCTTGGCAGGACTATATCAAAGCATGCAGGATCCTGGACTTGGGTAAGACCATTGATGTTTCTCCTCCACAGCACCTTCAGCACTGTGAAAGCTTAGCTACCAGAGATGAGCGTTAGTCATCTGGTGATTGATTTCTTTGTCTTGAAGTCAGTGAGTGTACGGTCTTCAGCCAATAGGGTCTTACGTGTAGTTATGATACATAACCAAGGGTAAGGGCAATAGCCTGTGTTGTTTTGCAGACCTCTGGGGCCTATTTATCCAGCAACTCATGGGGAGGTATCTCATGCCTTGTAAAGCACTTTTAATTTAGTAATTCGTGTCTTATAGGATCAGCACTATTCACTCATAGAGGATACTTTTGCTCAACCTGTTTTTTTTTTTTTCAAATGATCTATTTTCAATTCAGCTTCTAACTAGTAGGATTCCATAAGGCTATTGATTCATCTATAACTTTAGTCACAGGCCCTCTACCTGGTCCTGTCCCCTTGTCTCAGTATCCCTCCTCTTATTGCATTTCACATGAGTTCTCCCATCCCTCTATTTAATTTTGAAGTTACACTGTACAACATGGCTTTTCATAGGTCTTTCATGTTTTGTTAGCTTTCCTCTTCATACCCTGCTTTCCCCTATTCTGCCACAACCCTCCCTACTTAAACCTCAAGTCCTTTTCCTTTTTGCCATTCCTGATAAGAAGGCTTGTCATCAATCACTGTTCAAGAAAGATGGTGAATCAGTGATGCTGGGCATGCAGACTTTCTATCCAAGTGCTATTGTGTCTTTCATTGTCATCCGTGAGTGCTGTTTCACAGAACTGAGAAGCTGGCACATCCCTTCGCCTTTTAATAGCATTCAAGACCAAAGAAAAATATGCTTCAGCAGGTTTCTGCTTATGTCCCAGACTGGACTCCTATGTATACCTCTAGGTGACAAGAAGACTATCCAAGAGTATTTTCTGCCTCTTCTGCTTTCAGCCCAGAGTTGGACAAAGATAAATACTGAAATCAAAGGTTTCTCTGGCCAACCTATAATGTTGGCCATTACAATTTGAAAGATAAATATTATATAAGCCTTCGGATCACATGATGGTTGATACATTATTAATTTTCTCATCTCCCAAATATAGCGTTATGAGAGCTGATGGTTTTAAATCTTTTTGCTTGTAGCTTAATGTGCCTTCGAGCCATCCCAGTTCCCTCAATACCTGAGTCTATGGCTCAATTCTAGCCCAGCACAGCAATTAGTCCCATGGTTTATGCCGACTCATCAATTCTAAGGGCTGCCAAAACTGCTGTGCAGAAATGGATTCTGGAATTGCCCCGAGGCCTGGCAGTGATGTGGCCTTTGTGTTTGCCACTGGGGAGAAGGAAGGAAATACTTGCCTGTGGGCTGAATGTCTGTTCTTCCTCTCCTGCTGGAATTCAGTTATAATGTGAACACTTACTCAGAAAGAACACTGAACTTTTCATTTTTTTCTTGTAACTCCTTTCAAACCATATTTATGAAGAAGGGGACACTTAACCATTTACTAAAGAAAACTTGTCTAGTTGAGAAAGAACTATATTTCTTCTAATGTTATAGAAAGAAAGGGCAGACCAAGAGTCAGCAGCACATGTTTGTTTGCTTTTGCTTATAGTTTGTATTGACATTAAGGAATTGGACTAGAATGACTCTCAGACAATTGCAATTTTATTATTTTACTTGTTTATATTTGAGACAGTGTTTAACTGTATAGTCCTGGATAACCTGGGACTTACTAGGTATACGAGGTTAATCTTGAACTGAGAGCTCCTGCTTCTGCCTCCTGAGAGCTGGGATTATAGATATGTGACACCATATTTGGCTACTATTTTTATGAAGATGTATGTGTGTGTGTGTGTGTGTGTGTGTGCTTGTATAAGTTTATATACATTGTGTACCTTTAGGAACCTTTGGAAGCTTTGGAAGAGAGAGAGGAGAGAGAGAGAAAGAGAGAGAGAGAGAGAGAGAGAGAGAGAGAGAGACAGAGACAGAGACAGAGACAGAGAGACAGAGAGAGACAGAGACAGAGACAGAGAAAGAGACAGAGACAGAGACAGAGAATGGGTAGAGACAGAGGGAAGGAGAAAGAACTACATTTCTTCCTGATACATCTTCTTGTAAGACCACTGATCTTACTGTACAAGAGTCCATCTTTATGATCTTATTAAACTCAGTTTCCACCTTATACATATCAGCAACAATTATAACTATTTTGGGGACTATAACATCTACATTTGAGTTTGGAGCAACACAAGATAAGATAAAGCCATCTTTTCAAAAGAAATTATAACCAATGCAAAAATAAATGGAATTCTCAAAAAA
>JADRCC010088306.1:0-10563 GCA_019843855.1 Hylomyscus alleni
AAAAACAAGTGTCATAGTGGAGCATAACATCCTATTTTCTGTTATAAAGAAGATGAATTTGTAAAGTTGATTCATTGTCATAGTCTTTGCCAGGCAAGGAATCATTTAATGTAGACATTGATTTGATCTGTGATCATCAAAGCCAACTTTCTTTTTCTACTTAACAATTTTATTTTCATTTCTTGGTGGTAATCACTGCTGTGATAAAGCAGGCAATAAGCCTCTAGTCAGTAAAGAACTTTCTTAGCTGAATACATTAACTTGCAGTTACTTATATGGACATATAATCTTTTTTCATAATTCCTAACTCTGATCTCATCAACTGTGGCGCATCAAATCCATAACCATTTCCAAGTCATGTAACTCCTCCTGTGTACAGATTGAACAATGTTCTTGAGTAAACACTAGAAGGCAGCTCATACATAACGAACTCCCTTCTGAACTACAACGTAGCTGCCACATTTTTCAGTAATGACAAGCAGATGTCCCTTACAATATTGCTCAAGTCTGTCTACAACCAAACTACAGTATTAGAGTCAGCCTTCAAAGTGTCATGTATGTAGCACACCTGTGAAATTCATTTGATGTGTCACAAGGTGAGTCTCAGGTTAACTTCTCCAATTCTTCCTAGTGTAACTTTGGGTTAGTGACAGTTTCTCACCTCATATAACCAGAAACCTAAAAACTCTGTGCACCACTTTTGCTGAAGTTTGTTGGTATCACAGATTTTTGTATATTAGTATATGCATTGGAACTTACGGGGTATGTGTCATATATGCACAGTTAGGATGATATTCTCACCTACTCATGTGAACTAAATCCCTAATATAGAGGCTGGGATATCCTGATAGCCACATCTCATTCCCAATTTTTATTTATATTTTACCTTTCAAAAATGATCTAGAATCAGTATTTTTTTTAAGTTTTCAGTACTCTAGTCCAAAAACATCATCAGATTCTAAAACCCTGACTTTCTAAATCTTTCTGTGTCTGTATATTTCCACTCAAATATATTTCCCACATTATACCCAAAGTGTAAGTTTGAAATTTAAAAGCTTTAGTAACTTTCAGCTGGTGGAACAACACACATAAAAATCTAAAATTTGGTTTGTTATGACCTTGAATGATCCATCTGTTATTTTGACCTATCCTGAAATTCCTAACTTTATACATATCTGTTGGTTAACAAGCCATTTGGACCATTAGCTAATTCTGAGTTTTTCATGATCATTTATTGCTTGGAGATTTTGTCCATGCTCTTCTTCCTGATTTGGTTACAGTTCTGTTTCCACCTTCTGCCTCAACAGTTTTAACTTCCATTCAACATTCAAAATTTTGCTCAAATATCTTTAGGCTTTTCTGTCTGAATCTTTTCCCTTCCCCTTGCCACAAAAAGTTATACCCCTGTGCTACGAATTCCTTTGGTAATGAACAACAGTGTGGAAGTATAAGCTGAATAAACCCTTTCCTCCCCAACTTGCATCTTTATCATAATGTTTTGTGCAAGAATATAAACTCTGACTAAGACAGAGATCAATGTGGATTCATAAATTGATGAAGAAAAGAAAAAATAAGTGAAAAAATAGATATACAAAAGAAGATATGAAGATATGAGAATAGATATCCTTCAAATATATGAGTGGATTCTTCAAACGTATACTACATTTGCCAGGAGGCATGAATATTTTTAATCAAATAGAAGAAAAGGAAAACCTAGTATCATCTATTGCTTTTATTTTTATTTTTAAAAATTCAATCATTTATTCATGTTACAACCCCATATCATCACTACCTATCCTCTAAATATCCCCTCACACAAGTAAGTCCTCACCTCATTCCAACTTTTCAAGAAGGAGAAGTCCTTTTCTGGGTGTCACCTCCACTAATACCCACCATCGAATATTACAAATAAAAGCAAGCAGCAGAGTAAAAATTGGTTTGTAATCCTTATCAAAATTCCAACACAACACTTCAAAGACATAGAAAGAGAAATTCTCAATTTCATATGGAATAATAAAAAAGCCAACATAGTGAAAATTAATTCTTAATAATAACAGAACTTCTAGGGCAATCACCATCCCTGAACTCAAGCTGTCCTTCAGAGTAATAGTGATTAAAAACTTCTTGGTATTGGTACAGAGACACATTGATCAATGGAACAAGATTGAAGACCCAGAAATAAAACCACACACTTATGGACACTTGATCTTTGACAAAGATGCCAAAAAGATACAATGAAAAAAAGAAAGCATATTTAATAAATGGTGCTGGACTAACTGGCTGTCAGTATGTAGAAAAATGAAAATAGATCCATATTTGTCTTCTTGCACGAAGCTCAAGTTCAAGTAGATCAAGGACCTCAACATAAAACCAGGCACACTGAATCTAACAGATGAGAAAGTGGGAAAAAGTCATGAATTTATGGCACAGGGGAAATTTTCTTAAACAGAACTCCAATGGCTCAGGTTTTAAGATTAAGAATTGATAAGTGGGACTCCATGAAACTGAAAAGCTTCTGTAAGGCAAAGGACATAGTCAACTGGACAAATCGACAACCTACATTGGGAAAACAATTCACTACCCCTGGATCTGATATAGGGCTAATATCCAAAATATATAAAGAACCCAAGAAGCTAACCTCCAAAAAACCAAACAAGTCAATCAAAAATGGTTTGTAGAACTAAACAGAGAATTCACAATAGAGGATTCTTAAATGGACAGAAGCACTTAAAGAAATATTCAGTGTATCTGGTTTTATGTGGAGGTTCTTGATTCACTTATACTTGAGCTTTGTACACGGAGATAAGAATGGGTCCATTTGCATTCTTCTACATGCTGACCTCCAGGTTAGCCAGCAATATTTGTTGAAAATGGTATCTTTTTTTCACTGGATGGTTTTAGCTCCTTTGTCAAATATCAAGTGACCATAGGTGTGTAGGTTCATTTCTGGGTCTTCAAGTCTATTCCATAGATGTTTCTGCCTGTCTCTGTACCAACACCATGCAGTTTTTATCACTATTGCTCTGTAATACAACTTGAGGTCAGTGAGGTCAGGGATGGTGATTCCCCCAGAAGTTCTTTTATTTTTGAGAATAGCTTTTTCTATCTTTGGGCTTTTGTTATTCCAAATGAATTTCTCAGTATGTTCTTTCTAACTCTATGAAGAAATAAGTTAGAATTTTGATGGGGATTGCATTGAATCTGCAGATTGCTTTCTACAAGATGGCCATTTTTACTATATTAATCCTGCCAATCAATGAGCATGGGAGATCTTTCCATCTTCTGAGATCTTCTTTGATTACATTCTTCAGAGACTTGAAGTTCTTGTCATACAGATCTTTCAATTGCTTTGTTAGAGTCACATCAAGAAAGGCCATCCAGAGACTGACCCACCTGAGGAACCATCCCATATATAGTCAACAAACACTAATGTGAATGCAAAGAAGCATATGCTGAAAGGAGCCTGATATAGTTGTCTCCTGAGAGGTTCTGACAGAGCCTGGCAAATACAGAGACAAATGCGCACTGCCAACCATTGAACTGAGCAAGGGGACCCCAATGGAGTAGTTTTGATAAAGGGCTTAATGAGCTGAAGGGGTTTGCAACCCTATAGAAAGAACAACAATATCAACCAACTAGATCCCCCCTCACAGCTCCCAGAGACTAAAGCACCAACCAAGGAGTACACATGGAGGAACCCATGGCTCCAGCCACATATATAATAGCCGGGGATGGCCTTGTTAAACATCAATGGGAGAAGAGGCCCTTGATCCTGTGAAGGCTCGATGACCCAGTGTAGGGGAATTCCAGGAGGAGAAGGCAAGAGAGGATGGGTGGGTGGGGGAACACCCTCACAGAACCAGGGGGAGGGGGAGGGAGCTTCTGGGGATCAAGCCTGGAAAGGGGATAACAATTAAAATGCAAATAAAGAAAATATCCAATAAAAATTGATTCATTAAAAAAAGAAAGAAAAACAAAATGTGCTGAAATACAACAGACTTTGTATCTGAGTGAATGAATCAAAGGTGCTTATGTAAGTGATGAGTCAAATATGACAGATGTAAAATGCAGAGTATAGGTGACCAGTGTTCAGGCTATTATTTAACAATTTTTGATATTTTCTCCCTATTTCATTTTTAAAAATAAATTTCACAGTTGTTACAGTTAAAATACCCAGTGCACGTACTTTGGATCCCCTTCATTATACCTTATATACACACCTCATCACATGGTTTTTCAAGTACGGATTTCATTTGTTTTATTTTTTTAATTTTCACACTAGATTATATACATTGAAGAACAACAGCAACAAAAAGAATATATAACCTACACATTCCTGAAGCTATAGTCACTGCTGTGTAGTTTGTAATTTAAAAGTATATTAAAGAATTCTAAAGGGGGTGAATACACAGCTGTCTATTCATTCTGTTGAATAGCATTACCTTGGTTCTCAGAGCTTTTATCCTTGTTTGCTTTCCATCAGGCCCAGCAACCTGTGGTATGCTTTATCCAAGTTACTTCATTTAAACTTTCAAACAGTTCAGATATTTTGAGTCATTGTTTAGGTATTAAGAGTAAAGTGTCTTATTTTACAACATGAGTTACATGAGATTAGAGCAAGCCAATGAGTGGTGGAAATGGAATTTGCCTTCTACATCTGAAATCTATGTTCTCAATCAACTTGACCTCTGTTCTAAGTAGGAAATATTCAGAAATTTTCTTTCCCTTGATGAATCATTGGCATAGGTGATGTGAAGAAAAGTCTGCGGTCAGCGAGGAAGACCAGGTAATGATTAAGTCCTGATCTCTAGAAATTCTCCCATACTACACACAATGTCTAGTCTATCTTGAGTAATTCCCCAAATTTTATAGGAACTTCTGATTTCCAAGACTCCTTCTAGTAAGAATATACACACACACATACACACACTCACCCTCACACATACACACACTCACATACTCAGTGATTCTCAAGTTAACTGCTTTCATCAGTACTCAGGGACATCAAAGAAAAAGCTTTCTTTCTCTTTCTCTCTCACTTTAGCCGGTCTGAAGCTACTGGGAAGGGTACTTGAGTGTATTCCTTTATAAATGATTACTTTGCCTCTGGAGAGGTCAGTTACCTTTTTAGAGGAAAATGTGTTAAGAGAAGAGAATACTAAAAACAAACCCCTGTGTGTGTGCCTTTTTAAAAGCAGTATTGAGTAATTTGGAAGAAAAGTCCTATGTGCATATCTAAAAAGCTTCTTATTCATCTTAAACTTCACAAAAATCTTTCAAAATCGGTATAAACCAGTTGATAGATTTTACAGCATCTAAAGGAAAGATTTTGCTAATCATAATTTATGTGAAAAATAAACTGCAGTATAGTGATTAAAATTAATTGAGTACATATTATGATCCGGACTATATATTTCAAGTTTTATATGATTCAGTGTAACAATTGTCACAAGTTTATGAAGACAACATATTAGTCATGCTATACAAATGAAAATGTATATCAGTAATATAAAAGATTTCCTTAGCTTCTTAGGGGAAGTGTTGGCACTCACTGTGTTCAGTTAACTGACTTCGGGGTCTATATACATAATTTTCATAATACCAAAACCATTGATTCAGGCATACCCTACAAGAGAAAAGAAAGCATTATTATCCTAATAAAATATTCAATAATCCAAAGTCAGAGAGGAGGAAATATTGCAAGGTATTGACTATAATAAATAAATACATTTATGCTATAGTTTATCATAATAATAAGAATCTTCCAATGCCAAAAATAAAATCACTATATTCTATGTACCGAGGCAACTATCGAGAGATTGTACTTGGAGATTCAGCATGCAGAACACCTGTAGAAATAGGATGAAAAACTTAAATCAGAACCTTGCAATATTCCATAATTTGGAAGTCTAATCAGATGGATACTCTGAAGTGGACCTTCAGCAGATATTTCCAGGTTCTTAGCTCCTTATTCAAGGAATTGAAATACCCCCCACTTACTTAAAAAAAAAAACTACTGTGAAAACTGCTTAAATCAAAGCAAAAGATCAGAATACAATGCAAGAGAACTGCAGGCATCACAAGTGAAGATAATCAAAATCCCTGTTTATTGTTTACTGATTTTTTTCTTTTATAAGGTTTAGGAGAAGGTCAGTTACTAAGAGGTATAATGAGATGTTTATCTTCTCTTTATTCTTTGACAATTTCAAGCATGTATATGTTGTTCTGTTTTGTTTGGTACATTGGGTTGTGTAAACTTTTTCCTATTGTATATGACCTTTCCCATAGTAGGTCTTATTTTACTCATATACATGTCAAATTACAGACAGGCATAAAATAATAAATATGACATTTCCCTGAGAGTTGTTCTTATTGCAGATATACCCCAAACAAGTACCGGCCAGATTGGGCTTTGTGCTCTTGCTATCTGACATATGTGTTTGATTTTTGTGGGCATAAGAGAAACTTCTGTCCTTGTTAAGGGAGTATAGTATATGGATTCCACTGAAGACGGATGTACAGAGTTGTTACATGCATTCTTCAGAGAAGTGTGAATATACATAGCACATGCAAGTAAGGAAACTAAGATACCAAGTGTATTATTAGAAGATGGCAGTGGTAATAACCCAAAGTATTATCCCAGTTTTCAGATCGTCAAATCTCACCTTGACACAGACCTGACAAGTTTGCCCTGCCCATATGAAGGACAGTACAGAAGAGGAAAAGGCAACTGCTTCAAATATAACCAAAGCCTGAACACAGATATGAACCCCAGCAACTAGAACCTTGTCTGGCAGCTGCATTCCTACAAGAAACCACAGAGAAGCAAGGCCAGCAATCATACTCCATCCACTGAGGAATCTGAGCTTGGGATTTGCTACGGGGAAATAATAAAAAAGAGATCACCCCACAATCTCTCCTGGCCCAACTGACCATGTTCTTTTCAAGTACTACCAGTACTGACCTCACTAAGTCCCAGCAGGCTCCTGCTATTTTCTCCCAGCTAGCAAGATCATCTCACTTACATGCAATGCTCCGCACACTCCACAATCAATCATCTAGCACCTAGTTACCCAGTGCAACCATGACTCTTAAGGCTTAATTATCCAATCAGGTTTTATATCAATAAGACCACAATTACAAGATGCCAATATAATAATTTCAGAGCCAAATGATAAAGACAATGTTTTAACCCAATTATTCTAACCATGTGAAAACCTTAACTACTTGTAGCTGTTTAAAACCATGCAGGGTCTGGATCATCCTCCTGTTCATCTGCCTCCATGATAATTTCTCCTTCTCTGACCTTTGACCTCCCCACTCCTAAACTTCTAGCTCTGCCTCCCTACTCCTGTCCAATCACAGACCTGTCACTGCCCTAATGTGATTGGACAGAGAAAATGCTGCAACAGGGATTCCATAAGGGACCTCAGCAAAGCAGATTCAGTTAACTGTATATCATGCCTGAAAGAGACCACAGAGAGAGGGGTAGCACAAAAGACTGTACAAGAACAAGCCTGGCTTACATGCACAGGTGAGGGACTGCAGCTACCACTACATCATTTTGACATTTCACTTCCTCAATATATAATTTCAAAATATATTAGAACAATTGGGCCCTGATCTGTTCTATTATTTTTTCCTTTTTGTGAGTGTGAGTAGGAATGTCCAGAATTTGAGGATCTCTCTGTTTTTTCTTCCTTAGTCTTACAATTGGTTTAAGTTGTTTTGCATTGTTCTCCTGACTTTTTGGGGTTAAGTTGTTCCATTTGGTTTTGTTGTTGTTGTTGTTATTGTTATTGTTTGTTTATATTTTACCTCTTTTTTCATTAATCCTTCCATTCATTTACATCTCAAATGATATCCCACTTTCTGTTGGTTACCCTTCCACAAAGCCTGCATTCCACATCCACCCTCTCCCCCCTCCCATTACCTCTATGAGGGTGCTCCCCACTAACCCGCCCTCTCTTGCCCCACCGCTCCAGCATTCTCCTACACGGGCACATCAAACCTCCACAAGACTAAGGGTCTCCCTTCCCATTGTTGTCAGGCAAGACCATCCTGGATCCCACTCTGTGCACTCCTTGGTTGGTAGTCTAGTCACTGGGAACAATGGGAGGCCGATGTTATTCTTCCTATGTGGTAGCAACCCCCCTCCGCTCCATCAGTCCTTCTGCCAGTTCCCCCACAGGGTCCCTGAGCTCATTAAGGGTTTGGTGTCTGCAGACAGGATGTATCCAAAAGTGGGACAATCCATGGATGGCCCTTCCTTCAGTCTTTGCTCCATTTTTGGCCCTTTTCTTCCTTTGGACCAGGACATTTCTGGGTTAAAAATTTGACATGCATGAGTGCCCTCATCCCTCCACCCTGGTTCTTGTTTGTGTTCTTACAGTGGCTTTTACCCATCTGGTCGTTCCTAGGTGATTCTGGTGTAGCAAGCAACTATCTGGAAGTTGTGCTTGTTCTGGGTGTGTCTTCTGCAATAGGCCTCTTCTGGACAGCCTTAGACTGAATGTTCTTGCTGTATCAGGCCTAAATATTCCTTGTGCTCCAGACCTGGTGGAAGCCATTAGAGCAGTAGCTGAACAATGGAGCTCCTGACACTGCAGGAAGCTAGTTCAGTGCAAATGAGAGTATCCTGGGGGCATGGGCAGGGGGATGGCATGGGTGAAAGTACCTAACTTGGATGTTCCTAGATTGTAGACAGGATGGAAGCCTCAAGAGCAGCAAATAAATCACCTGGCTATATTTCAATGACAGACAGAAAGGGAGTGAAACTGGATGGGAGGGGATATGACATAAGAAAAACATTAACCAAGAGAATATATACAGCATGAATAGTAATTTGAAGTTTGTATAGTTTAGTGTTCATGTGGGACTCTCTGCTGGGTTGCTACATCCAGCCTTGATATGAGCAAATGTGACTAGTTTTATTATAACTTGAAATGCCATGCTTTGTTGTTGTTTATGGGAGCCCAGCTCTTTTCTGAAAGGAAAGTGAGTTGGAATGGGTCTGAGAGAGAGAAGAGATGGGGGAGGGCTTGGAGGAGAGAATGCTTGGGTCTTCTGATGCATCTAGGCTTCACCAATAGCCTCTCTTAGACTCTCTTCATGATGTTATGCCTCAACTCCTTGCATGACCCCTCAAGTCTTGGGCCATCAAGTGCAACTGAGTTTGCATTTTAACCAATTGTTGTAGGGTTTTATTACTATGAACAGATACCATGACCAAGATCACTCTTATAAGGACAACATTTCATTGGGGTTGGCTTACAGGTTCAGAGGTTCAGTTCATTATTATCAAGGCAGAAAGATGGCAGAATCCAGGTAGGCATGGTGCAGGAGGATCTGAGAGATCTATATCTTCATCTGAAGGCTGCTAGCAGAATACTGGCTCCCAGGCAGCTAGGACAAGAGTATAAAAGCCCACATCTAAAAGGCCACAGCTATTCCAACAAGACAATACCTCCAAACAGTGTTACTCCCTGGGCCAAGCATATACAAACCATCCATCACACCAATGGCCTTCCATGGCTTCTCACAGAGTCAAGACTCAGCTGTTCTCTATGACTCCTTCATATCTTCAAAAACTAGTGCCACCTAGGTGATTCTTACACATTACCAAGTCCAGTTGCAGCATGAGGTACAATCTTGGCTATTTTAGAACACAGCTTCTTTGTGCTCTCAGAGAACATTTCCCAAGATTTCCCCTAAGTAATTTTGGTCTCTTCTTAATCACTACTAATTTCTTAGCTCTATATAACCAGCATGAGTTGACCCAGTAGTCCCTTCTATTCTTGAATCTAAAGCCAGAGTCACATGGCCGAAGCTCCCGAGTGAACTTTAATAACCACACTGCAGAATTTATAACAGTCTATTTTGAGACTTCCTTAGTCAAAGCAATCAATCTAATTCTCTTCACCCTAGCCTTAGGCAGACTATTTAGAAAGTGGCAAACAAACGAATAGACAAACAAACCCAGTCATGGTCCTCACCAAAATATCACAAAAACAGTCTTTAGGACTGATACTAATATTCTACTCCACTGAAACTACTTGGGTCAGTTCTGCACAGTACCAATCATTATCAGCACGAATGTCTTCTGGATTCCTAGTACGATGGTCCATTAAGCCCCACTTAAAGCATTCTACTGCTTCCAAAATCCAGTGTCTCAAAATTCACTCTCCTCCAAACAAAAACATGGTCAGGCCTATCACAGCAATAACCTGGTATCAACTTCTCTCTTTGTTAGGGTTTCTATTGTTGTAAAGAGACAATATGACCACTTGGTGCTGCCTTAGAGGTTCTGAGGTTCAGTCCATTATCATCACTGAGGAAAGCATGGCAGCCTCCAGGGAGGCATGGTGCTCGAGGAGATGAGAGTTTAACATCTTGTTCTTAAGGCAAACAAAAGAAGACTAGCTAAGAAGCAGAGTCTCATTCCCACCTTCTCAGTGACTCACTTCCTCCTATAACGCTACACCTACAAGGCCATACCTCATAATAGTTCCAATCCCTGGCCCAAGCATATTCAAACCACTACAGCATCCTTTAGATATGTTC
>JADRCC010088351.1:0-11337 GCA_019843855.1 Hylomyscus alleni
ACACACACACACACACACACACACACCAGCAGACAAACAAGAAAGAAAAACAATCAGCTGACAGGTCTATAGAGAGCTAGATACTGTCCTAGTAAACATTCTGTAGATCTATAACTGTTCTAAATAAAGATAGCTATTCAAAACACTACTTAAAATATAAATATAATATAAAATATAAAAACACCCAGAGGCAAATTTAATCAAAAGTATGACAGGTCTCTTCTGGTGAAACTGTAAAGTATTAATTACCAAAAGACACTGAAGACTTAGTTAAGTAACTAGGCAGGCATCTTGTGGTCACAGATTAGAAGGTTCAATGTCAACATGAAAATTCCCCCAAATTAAGCTAGACCCAAGTAGGATATCTCTTTAAGAAATTTGTGAGGCAACTCTGACATGAGCATGGACAAGTCAAGCATCCCCAGAATATTGGAGGTGAAGATGAGCCCTGGAAATTCTTACTTCAAGGCTCTTTTACTCCAGAGTCTCCCACAACCACTTCGCTTTACACACACTCTTTTCCTGTGTGTGCTGTTTCTTTCATTTGTTTTTGCTTAGTTCACTTTCTATGCATAAGTGCTTTGCCTGCATGTGTATATGTGTACCACATATGTGCCTGATGGCTCACGAGGTCAGAAAAGGGCATTGGATCTCCTGGGAGTACAATTGTAAGCACTAGAAACTGAACCCAGGTCCTCTGCAAAGAGCAGCCAATGCTCTTAACCACTGAGCCAGCTCTCCAACCCCAGGCATGTTCATTCTTATGTCAAAGGTCCAAGCACTTGAGTTATGCAACCTTCACTTTCAAAACATCATTGAGGAGACATCTCTTCCTACAGGGAGCAATGAGCCATTCTTACTGAATCCCAGGCCTGTGGTGACTGTGGCTTGTGCAGCTTGACTTCCAACTTCTAAATATGAATCCTTTCTAGTCTCAGAGCTTCTTCAGCAATGTCAGGGTGAATATAGCCTGTGGTGGGGGAGCATGCATGGTAAGTCTTGTGTGCCATTGTTCCTTAGTTGTGACAATAACACCAGCATATAAGGTTTACTCTCCCCCTTTTCATAAGCCTGACCATATTCCAGATGACCTCCCTAACCTCAGAGGGATGCAGATGTCCAGTTTCTAATGTTATTATACTTTATTTTTAAAAATGAAACACATTGATATAATCGCATGTTATTTGAGGGCCCAGTTCTCTAAAAGTATGGCTTTTACGTGGAGGATAAAACCAGTCTTGGCATTAGAGGACTCGGATATGTTCCTAGTTCTTCCAGTTGCTAGCTGGAAACTTTGGCAAGAATTTAAGCACTCAGTGTCAACTGAGAAAATCTTACAGATTTTCTGCTCATATATCTTACAAAATGATTCTGAATATCAAGGAAGATAATGTGATAAACACATATTCAACTTGTAAAAGTTCTGCTGCAGGATAGTTCAACAAATTCCACGAACAGTTTACCTTGCCAGATAAACATTCTTAATCATACCATGATAAAATTTTTTGCTGGTCTACAGATGCCCAGTTAGGGATAGATCATAAAGAACTATGTCCCACATATCAAGGGGAAATATGTCTATGACAGCACTCTGCTTGTACCATATGACACCGAAAGGGAGGAGAGGGACAGAGCTTACTGCTTGGCGTTGCTCATCAGCACCAAGCTTTACAGTATATAGGCTTCCTACTGCCACTACCAAATTCCTATAGATATAGTGTTTCATGATAGCACCCACTTTTTTTTTTGTCACAGACTAAGGCTGTGTTTTCATTCGATAGCTCAGATAGGAAAGAATGCTTCCAAAGCTTACTGTGGATGGTGTCGGAACTCATCTGCTATGGCTGTGTGAGTGCTATCCACAACATCTTTCTCACTGTTGACGCCAGGGTGCCTAAGGTTTTAGAAGCCGACTTGTAGTCTCTTGCTCCAATTAGGAGACAGATTCATGGATCTAAAGGAGAAGTTTTGGTTTCAGCATGCTAAGAAAGAAGTTACTTATAGTCAGGTAATGTGGGGATAATGTCCTGCCACTTTACCATGAAGTGCAGCCTAACCATGGGGGTGACATCATTATCCTAGGTAATATGATTACAGGCAAGTCATAGATCTTGCCTAATCCAAGGAGATGAGACTACACAAGGACATGAACACCAGGAAGCCAGGCTGATACTTCCACCCTAATGCCTATCTATTAAAACACTATCTATAGCTTTGTTGAGAGAAATCAGAGTTTGAGATGAGTTGGAGGGAAAGTCAAGTGGTCACTGAAAGAAAAGAACAAGATCTGCCCCTTCCTCATTTTCACACAGCAGGACTATAATGAAGAAGAAGCTGTCTAGCAATCTTGCCACCTGAAACTTTGAATATTGAGTCAAATGACAAAGGTGGTTTACCTAAGGTGTTTTTTTGTTTTTGTTTTTTGGTCCAAGTAAAGAACAGCCTCTCATATTACCTGGAAGGAAAAGTAGACAAAATCAAGATTTACCTGGATTGTTAGAGTCGTTCCTGCGTCTCACTTTCACTTTATTTTGCTTCTAGCTTGGGCTCACTAGCTTTTCTACCATCTTAGTTCTGATTCATAACCCCATTTGTTCCATTTTTTTTGTCACTTCAAAACCTTTCATGAAAGGCCCATTGCAGATCAGAGGGTTCTGTTGGCCTTTATGTCATTTTCTATTAAGTTCCAATAGACCCTGGTCATGCTAGCTGAGTCAGGGCTTGAAAGAGTGGGTTGACAACTGATCTACTATCAACGTGAGTTCACGTGAAGTCAGCATCCTGTGTATGAGCTGCAGGAAGGGAAACATCTGTCACAGTTCAGTTGGAGATGTTGTCAGGTAGGTAAGAAGCTCATTACCACAACAGTCACTGAGGGCTCTACAGGAAAATGGCACTGTAGTGTGCATGTTCAGAAAAGAGAAAAAAAAAGTTCATCAGCTAAATCTAAAACACTGATGAATTTAAAATTCAGTTGAAATGAAAACCAAGGTTGTTATAGATGAGAGGGTGCATTAGGAGTCTATTATTTTAAAAAATTAAATCTGAAACTATGAAAAGATAAGTAATTTAGAAGATAGATTCTACATATATAATCAGGTAAATCATAAACATTCTAGAAGAAGAAAAGCTCTATATAAAAAGTAATAATAAAATAATAGACACTTCAACTGTGAATACATAGGCAACTTGAATATCTGCTTTTAGGTACACACACACACACACACACACACACACACACACACACACCAATATCACAGTTAGAAACTATCTCTGAGGTACTGGCTATTCCCCTAAGACTTAAGAGTCACCAAGGTAAGAAGCAGCAATCTGAGCAATGGTCATCCAGGAGGGTGAGATGGCTTGACCACAGCTACACAGTGGAGCACTGCTGTCTGCCCTCAAAAGGGAGCTACATGGTCTCAAATTTGGGACAAATATCAGGTTAATTAACTTTGACTACAAGTAGAAGCAAAAGTAACTACTTTGGGAAAAAAGAGACTTTTTCGATCTAGTCTCAAACTATCCCCAGACATTAGGACTAAGCAAGGCACTTCTAATAGGAGATCAAAGTCATTGAACTCAGTTGAAGCCAAGACACACTGAGTGGCATGCAGCAGAAACCACATAGAGCAAACCTGGGCCTCCAAGAACTTAAATGTCAGAGCTGGAAAACATAGCGGATCAAACTCTCAGACATGTGAGGAAACCAAGGAAGCCATTCCAAAGCTAAGGGTGCAGCCAGGGGCCAGTGGGAAAGCACTTCCTGTTTATAGGCAAGTGAGAAAGAACTTTCAGGTTTGAAGGGGAAAAGAAAGAATTTCTAGAAACTAAAAGTATCATTGTTGAGTTGTTTTAGACCTAAGGGCGGATTAGATGAGAAAAACATTTGTATTAAAACAAGGGGTGATGCAAGGAGACTCAACACGGAGGAATATGGAGATAAAAGTGCATAATATGGCCTAAGGAATATGACTGGCGGAATGGAATTCAACACAGAGACAATACTAGAGAAGGAAAAATCACACAGTTTTGCATGAGTTTTAGATATAAATGTAAATCACTCAACTCTGAAACTTCACTGAGTTTCTAGATAATCAGTTCAGAGATATATCCCCGATCGTGCCACACAAAGATGGTCATACTACAGGTCAAAGAGTGCTTTGAGAAGGGTGAGGATACACGATAGGCTGTTCCCTTGTTTAAAAATAAGAGTTCCCATTCCCAAACAATGTCTGTGGTACCAAGATCTGAGGATGAGTGAGATACTCTTCAAAAAAAATGTTATACAGGTGAAAACATAAACTAACAGCAGTGTGCATTTATAAACAACTTTGGATGCAAGAAATGGGTACAAAAGATTTTACACTGTGTAATTCTGTTCATGGGCAGTAAGCAAGAAGTGAGAACAGGTTTCTGGGATTTTCTTTCTCATCTTTGTTGAACATTTTACATGTGTCCACAATGAAATTAAGTCATCGAGTTAAACATTTTGTTTTGTTCTGTATGTTATTTATGTGTAAACATTTCACACAACTAATCAAATTTACAGCAAAGAATAAGACTAATTAGAAGGAAGAAGATTCTAATCCAGAAGTCTGGGATAAGCAGAAATAAAGAACCAAGATCACAGAAACTGGACCAAAAATATAAAAACCACACACAAACAGAATTGACCAAACACACCTTCTACAACATAGTACTTGAAATGCTAAATTGAAGGATGGTGAAACTCCATCCTGCTTGGAAGAAACATAAAGAAGACACAAGGAGATTCCAAATAAGAAGAACAAGAAAAAGACTCCGAATCTCTCAACCACTGATAAACCAGACAGGCATTGAGAGTGCTACTTAGATTCAAGGAACAAGAAATGATGAGCTTGAACGAATGGACATAAATAGCCCTCAGCATCTAACCACGAGAGAATGTACATTCTTTCAAGCTCACATGGTTTATTTTCAGAAATTGATCATGGACTAGGGCATAAAGCAATTCTGAAAAACTTTCAAAGAATTGGGGTAATAAAATCCACATTCTCTGACCACAAATGCAATTAACTTAATATTTCCACTCATATCTATTTATAGAGGGTTTTGTGCATGGGCCTCAAGAGACATGAGCAAGAATGTGTTAGGAGAATACATAAGTGAAATGGGAGTGACCTGAATGTCTACCAACGGGCAAGCAGTTGAAAACTGTTATTATTATGAAGATATATGAAGCCAAGGGCAGGGCTACACCCAAGCCTGCAATTATAGCACTTGAGAGGAGGCAAGAGGATCATCTTTAGCCACATAATGAGTCACAGGCCAGCCTGGGCTAAAAAGACACAAAAAATCTGTCCAGGAATGGGGAGCCAAACTCCAAAACAACCATGACAACAACATCAACAACCACCACCTCACAAAAATCCAGAAATGTGAAGGCTACGGCATAGCTTTGGTACAGTAGTTGTCATATCAACATGAGGATCTGAGTTCATGTCCCCATTTATCATGTTTTTTAGTAGCAGCATATACATGCAATCTATTCCCAGGATTCCTGGAACTTGATGATCTCCAAACCTAGCCAATTCATAAGCTCATTCATTGAAGAATGACACCAAACCTCTGGCCTACACACACACACACACACACACACACACACACACACACACGAGAGAGAGAGAGAGAGAGAGAGAGAGAGAGAGATAGAGAGAGAGAGAGAGAGATATACAAGGTAGCAATAAAATTCATATCACACAACATAAACAGATCTTAAAAATTTGTAAATGTGTTATGTGAAGAAATGCAAGATCCTGAGATTATACATTGTTAGATAGTCACATATTACTCTTTCAAAACTCAGTAGATGGAAAATAATCAATTTGAATAACACAGTCACATGGCTTGATAACATATAGAACTTTGTTATGTGCAGTATAACACATAACACATGGCTTTCTTGTGCTCATGAACACCTGTAAGTTTGAGTCATATTGTTGATGTCAAAGAAGTCATTAATGTGTTTTAAAATGTAGAGATTTAAAAGTCATAGCCATTATATGGTCCTGCTCTACAGGGCAGACTGCAGCTAGGATGGACATCCCAGGAGATGACATAGAGTTGGGAAGTTCCCACTGCACAAAAACCTAATCACTATAACATTACCGTACATGCATAACTCAAGGGCAAGCAATGATGAGGGTAAACAACCTGCCACACTGCTGGTTGTACAAAAATAGATCATGACCCATGCACTGACATAATAATGGATAGTGACAACAGCAGACTAGAACCAGAGACCAAAAATAAACTCAGACATCTAATGCCAGGGAGTATTCAATGTAGCCACTGAGGTGTATCAAGAGAGAAAGAATAGTCATATCAACAAATCCAGCTGGGTCACGTGAATGACCACATGCAAAAACAAACCAACCACAAAATCAAAAAAGATTATAACTCAGTGTGGATCAATGGCCTGACTGTAGGTAGAATTACAAAATTCTTAAAGAAAATGCATGGGTGTATCGAAATAATTTGAGCAATGAACTTCCAGATAGACCAAAAACATGAAAAGCAAAGAATAACAGAAATCAAAGCCCATCAAAAAATTTAATATTCTTTTTAAAAAGAAACCTTTATTCATCAAAAGATGCTCTAAGCAAATGACAGGCAGTCTACAGAAAGGCAAAGACATGGAAATCTCACATCTGTTACATGTCATGTACCCGTAACAGACAACAAACTCATACAACTATTGTGAAGAAAAGAGAAATTTAAATTTAACAACAACAGATAATAAAACACTTTCCTTCAAACATAAGCTAGTGGTCAAAAAACACTTTATGAACTCTTCATTACTCATAAAGAAAATACAAATTAGAATTACAACAGTTCATCCACATTAACATGTCTACCATCAGAAGTCAGCGGGCTACAGAGATGGCTTATTGGTTCAGAGTACTTGCTGCTCCTACAGAAGATCCAGCTTCAATTCCCACTACCCGTCCATGTGGTAGTTCACACTCATCATTAACTCCAGTTTCAGGAGTTTTGATCCCCTCTTTTGATCTCCCTAGACACAAGGCAATCCAATAGTACAAACATACATGCAATCAAGACATTCATACACATAAAACAATGATAAAAAGAAAAGTCACATAAGAGCAGCTGTTGGTGGTAAAAGACAAACCCGAACTGCATATACTGCTATTGGAATGAAAAACACATGGCTATTTTGGAAAGGCATCCTAGCAATTTCACAAAAGATTAAATTTAAGATCCAGATAAATATTCTGTTTATTTGTACAAGACAACTGACAACATATGTCCATGTAAAAGTTACTACATGAATATTTATAATAGTCATAAGGGAGGTGACAATGTAAATGTCCGATTGATGGATGGACAAATGAGTGTTGTATGTTCATACAACAGAGTGTTACATGTCCATGGAACATGTAGCAATGTATTGGTGCATGCCATGTTATGAATAAACTTTGAACAAACTACTAATTAAAATAGTAGTAATTAAAATAGTAGTAATTAAAATAGTAATTAAAAGTGGGGGGGGAAAGCCAACCACAAAGGAGAGGTGAATCCGTTTATTTAAAATAGCCCAAATTAAACAAATTTATAGAGACAAAAATTCAATTGACGTTTCCTTAGGGGTCATAGACAATGGAAGTGGGTTGAATGATGCGTTGAGGAATTCTAAAATCTAGGCTGTTGCATGTACTGTATGGTCACTGATGTCTATTTAACTTGGTAAGCTAGAAGACATGTGCATCTTTATCTCTTTTTAAAAAGAAAATTAAAATAAACCTAAGGAGAGTTAGAGAGGCTGACTTAGAGTGATAAAATACAAAATTAAGGATATGGCATAATATATATTATATACATATTATATAATATGCATTTAATTACATCTACAATATAATTATATATAACATATGCAGTTGAGAGTTATCAATACAATAAGACTAGTTTGAGAACATCAGTAATGTTGCTGACTTTGGACAAGCATCACTGGTAAAAATGCAGAGAAAATGAGTAGTGGAAAATTCTTTAAGCTTATAAGGACTATTTACCAAAGCCAAATAGGAATATAAAATCATTATGGATGTAACATTAGATACTTTTCAATAAAACCGTACAAAGCAATTAATAATGGAGGTTTGAAAATCTCTATTCAGTGGGTTTGTGATATGGGAGCCATGAAAAAGAGGATCATTACAAAAGTCATGGGCCAACCAAGTTGTATGGTGCCAACCTCCTGTCCTCACACTTGAGAGGCTGAGGCAGGGGGATTGCTGAGTTCTCTACAAAGTGCCTGGCAGCTGAGCCAGAGTGGAGTGATTGCTGGACAGATTGCCTTGAGTTTAAGCCATGCTGCCTTCTCAATTCCAAGCTAGAGTGGAGAGCGGTTTAGGAGCAAGATTTCCATGTCTCAGAGCAGCAAAAACACTTCACATAAATGAGGAGGATTTGAATTTCACCTAGAGCTGGGGACTCAGAAAAAAACAACAAGCCTGAAGTGACCCAACCTGCCCTCATCTCAACTCCCATAGCAACTCAGAGGCAGCAGCTTCATCCCAAGTCCTGTCTGTTTCCATCAAATTTGTCTGAAATCGCGATTCTCTGCCCGGATGTCTGCATACTTCATATAAAAATGGTAACTTTAATAACAGAGGAGGTTGCCCTGGGTCAGGTTATCTTCATCCCTTGTGTGTAGAAAGGCAATTTGTTTGATACAAGAATAGTTTTGATTTAGGCCAAGAAGTTCAAGTCATTGAACCTTAAAAAGGGACAAGAATGTGAGCCAGCCGATGACGGACAGAAGCTAAAGCTATGGTCTATTGTCCAGGTGTAATGATACATTCTTGGCAATCCACATTGACAGAACAAAACCTGATACGGGGGTGGTGATGCTCTGTCTATGAGATTGACTAACCCAGAGACATCATTAGTTAGTAACACGTGTTTTTCTCCCTTATTGTTTTCTTATCTTCATTTTAAATTGAGGCACTTGAACTCTGAAAAAAAAAAAGAAAAGAATAATTTGGGAGTAGTGGGAGGATTAGCAGTTGAGAGCACTTCCTGGTCTTTCAGGAATCCAACCCAGGTAGGATCCCAAGCACCCACTGGGTGCTGTAGCTCCAGGCACAGAAGATCAGACACTCTCTTCTGGTCTCTGTGGGCACTACATGGTGCATAGACATAAGGGCAGTCAAAATACTCACATGTATGGAATAAATGGTGAATAAATGGCATATCACACATCTTCGTGTGTGTGTGTGTGAGAGAGGGGGGGGAGAGAGAGAGTTTCTTCTATAACTATAGATTAAATGAGTGAACAGATGTTTTTCTTCTATAAGACTACAATATTTCCCAAGTATTAAAGGGGATAATTGCGAAACTTTGTTTTGGGCTGGAGAGAACACTCACCAAGTAATGAAGGACAGTAACTGCTCTTGCAGAGAACCAGAGTTTGGTTCCCAGCACTCACAGTGGGCAGCTCACAACTGCCCAGAAGTCCCACTCTGCAGGACCCAATGGCATTTTCTTATCTTCATGTGAAATTACACTCACATGCAAACAGCCACACTCAGACATGCACATAGTTAAAAGGAAAAGGAAATCCTTTTGTAAAAGTAAAGAAACCTTTTCTTTTCTCTCTGCTTCAATTCCCCTGCCTCCTCTATGCTTAATGGAGTTCCTCAGAAACCAAAAACAGTTAAACACTACAGAAAGTTAACCAAATAAATCCTTAAAGAGACATAGTTACATCATGAATAATGAACAAGACATTAACAATATACAGTGATTTATTATTAATTACATTGAATATTATTATATTGCTAATAATATTCAGTGGTTTGAAGACATAAGTTGGTGTGGACATAATACCTTGATAATATTTCTTTTATATATATATTTTTTTTCTAAAAAGTCTCCTTTGGGTGGGTGAAGTAATGGGTCAGTAGTTAAGAGCACTTACTGCCCTTGGAGAGGGCAAAATTTTGGTTCCCAGTAACAGCTCACAATGGTTCATACTTTACATTTCAGGAACCAACCAGAGGACTTCTGATCTCAGGTTCCAGGCATGCATTTGGTGCAAACACACACATAATTAAAACTCCAGCACTTGGAAAGGAGAGGCAGGGGGATCTCTTTGAGTCTGAGGCCAGCCTACCTTTACAACAGCAACAAACCAAACCAAAACGTAAAATTTCTATCTTTTGTTTGTATGTCTTATTTAATTTTTCACTTAAGCCTAAGGTGTACACAGAATTGCAGGAGGAGGCCCCAGCTACTGCCACAGAATTTCGTTTGCTGCACAAGCAATTAAAAATAATGAGACTAAACCAAGAAAAATGCAGAGAGCAGGGCCCAACCCCGTTATTTGTAACTTCCAGGAATCCTTGGCCTCTCCCTGCAGGGCCCAGAGCTGGCTGGGGTGCTCTTCAAAGGCTGCAGCAAAATTCCCCACAGGATGGAAACCACAGCTATCAGAGCGGCTCCTCAGATGCGTCTCCATCACCTTTTGATCCGGGGATCCTGACACTTCGCCTGGAGTCCTGCCAGGGCCTCAGAGTCTGGCTGGAGAACTATTCCACGCCTCCCCCTAGCCTTTGAATGACAACATTTTCATTAAAGTACTTTAATGCTCTCTTAAATTCCTCAGTTGTGGTTAGGACAGCAGACTATTTAGACAGAGTCCACAAACTGTTTGGACTGCGGGGGAGGTTCGGACCTTCATGTTTTCAGACTGGCTCAGCGCGGTTCACTGGGCTGAGGGGGTAGTACTGTCTCCAGCATGCTTCTGGAAAGGGCTTCTTCTGATTCATCGAAATAACATCTCTAAAGCTAGGATCTGAAGAACCAAAGAAGAAAGTCACACACACGGATGATGTCAGGTCACACACATGGATGATGTCAGGTTTCCAAATGAAAATGCTTCATTGAATGTTTAGTTTTCTTGGAGGGGGAGAGAAATATATACGAAGCAGAGTGGGAGTGTGAGGGCTCCAGACTGGGCAGACAGGTCTGGGTGTTTGTTTGTTTTGTGTGCCTATTTAGTTGGGTGCAAAAGGTTTCGGGGCTCCAACAACTATTTAGGCAGTATATTGTAGCGCTTGGGTGCTTGAGAGGTGAATTTAATACCAGTTTGAATTTAAAAAGCTGGATTCAGTCAGTGCTTGGAAATATTATTGTTAAATTTAGCACTCTGAAGACCCCCTATTAAAACAAATCAAAGTATTTCATTAGTAATTTCTTCATTATGATTTCATATTGAAATAACAGTAGTATGCATGAACTAACTACACAGCCAGTTATTGTTTTTTTTTTTTT
>JADRCC010088484.1:0-15736 GCA_019843855.1 Hylomyscus alleni
GAAGACAGCTACAGTGTACTCATATAAATAAAGATAAATAAATAATTAAAAAAAAAAGAGTAGTCAAATTAAAAAAAAAAAACACCAATAAAATAAAATAAAATTGAAAAACTTTTAGCACAACTAAATACAAATCCTATATTTTCCAAATTTTATATATGGATATGTCTAATGGAACCATGTGAGTTTCTTTTAGCAACCACTCTGAACAATGTTTGATTGATGAGTTTCTTTTATTTTGCAATCATGTATGTATGTGTGTACTGAAGAACCAGCCTGCCTCCACCTTAGACTTAAAAGCCACCTGACAGTAAAAGTAAACTAGGTTCACTCCTGTTTATGATTAAGCCCCTGTTTCTGAAGGGTTAGGCTATGCCCCACCTGTAACCTTAACTACAAAAGGTTCTGTACTGTCTGTTCCAGGAATGACGATCATGTCTTTGTTTCATAAAGTAGTTGATAACCATCTTGCGGCCCTGCCTTTGTTTCAAAGGGTTAGATGACCACCTTGTTCTGCCCACCTTGAGACCATGTCTTTGTTTCAGGAGGGACTAACTTGTTATCCTTACGTGCTGCTCCTGTATTTTGTCTGCCAAATCCCTCACTAGGAAACATCCTAACCCTGAACTACAAAATAAAAGTCCTTACATCCAATGCTGACCTCTCAAACCTCACCTTAGGGAGAGGCAGCTTATGTACATAAATAAAAAAGCTTATTTTAATTAATTGCTTGCTTTAATTTGACCATGATAATGTGAGTCGGTGGTCTTTCTCTTCCCACCTTTGAGATTAACACTAATAGGTCAGGAAAAGCAGAGAGTAAAAGATAAGAATTGGTCAAAAATAGAATATATGTTAGCTAAAGCTATAAAACAACTTATCCTTATTATTACTAAAGTTAAACATCTCCTAGCTATACTTTTTAGTTAGAGAAAAGCACTTGAACTGCTATATAATGACTGAAAGCTTGTTCTACTTGTTTGTCTTTTAAATTGACCCAGGGGCTGGGGATGTAGCTGTTAATAGAGTGATTGCCTTCAAACCTTAACAATGCTTAAACTGGGCATGGCAGGCCATGCCTGTAATCTCAGCACTCACATAGCTGAGAGGGGAAGATATGCCATGAATTTGAGGCCAGCCTGGACTCCAAAGTGAGTTCCATGATATTGCAGGCTCTACAGTGAGAGCCTATCTCAAAAGTAATTGACTAATTAAAAACCAAAGAAATACACTACAACTTCATCAGAGATGGGCCAGAGATGTATAAACCTGGTCTGAAAAACTATACAAAAATAAACTTTTACTATTCATGAAGGTTCCATGTTCTATGACATCCTCTCAAAATTAGGGAAATATAGAGAATAAGGAAAAATCATTAGGCATATGAGTTTCAGGATTATTTCACAGAAATAATGTTTAACATTAATTAATTAATTAATTAAAACCATAAAATTAATTTAAGAAAGAATTATTTTCCAGACCAAAGATAATTCCCTGGCTGATGGTTGTCTTTCCTAAACTGCCAATGCATTAAAATAGAACAACCCAAGTCAAGCAAATTGAGGCACAGCTTGAGCTTATTCATCTCTGAGGTTAATAGTTTTCCCCCTAAGTGTTCTGAGATAGGTAGGACAATAAACTGGCACTCAAAAATGAAATCAGAATAGGCATTACTGCTAAACTTGCTGATTTAGGGCATTCGTCTGGAGGCAGAAAAACAGGTGCTAGAAATAAAATGTGGGTCATCAGACAAACACAAAACAACAGTGGCTCCTGCCACAAACTAGAAAATGTGAGCAGCACTCTGGGCCCTGTGTGATTTAGGGCATTATTTTTGTTTCACACAAAATAAACGTAAAGAGTCAGTCATAAGCTAGATATGCACATAAGTATATTTCACTTAAAGATATATTGGCTCAATTTTAAGAGTAGCCTATCTTTTTGAATAATACACAGACATACATATTAGGGTCTTTTGTTGTTATCTATGGGAAATGATTTGGCAGTGTAGTTCACAAAGCCTCAAACTCGACATCCTTCTGCCTCAGTGTCTTGAGTATGGTAGTAAAAGCCAGCACTATACCCAGCTAAATACCATGGTCTTGCATATTAAATTCTATTAAGTGTCACAAAACAGACATGTGTATCTCTTGTTACCTTTAAAGGAAGGCAAAGTTTTAAAACTGTCCAATACAAGCACAAGCCACAGTACTTAAATTAAAATAAATTGAATCTAGTGGAATTAAAGATTCCCTTCCTTCCTTGTACTCCTAGCTTCACTTCAAGTGCTTTATAGCCATGTGTGCTTAATGACTGCCATTTTTGAATAGGGCAGATTATTGAACATTTCTATCATTTGGGAAAGTTTTAATGGATAGTATTGATTTGAAACTAATGGGGCCAGCCAGATGGCTCAGCAGGTAAAGATGCATGCTGCCAAGCCTTGAGGACCTGAGTTCGATCCAAAGAACCCCTTGGTGCAAGGAGGAGGGCTGAATCCTGAAAGTTGTCCTCTCAAGACATGCACACACACGTGCAAAATAAAAATGTATTAAGTAAACTTTAAAAAACTAATAAATGACTTCTAAAAAACTACAATCACCATAGTAGTCGTGATTGTCATTATTTCCTCAAAAAGTGTTTTGTAGTTCATGCTGGGCTCAAACCAACCGCATAGTCAAGGATGACCTTGAATTTCTGACCCTCCTGCCTCCACATCCTAAGTGCTAGATTGCAGATATGATCTACCAAACCTGGTTTCTGTGGTGCTGGGGATGAAGGCCAGGGCTTCACCCATGCTAGGCAAGCGACAAGATCAACTTCTGTCATTTGAGAATGTTTTAGTGTATAGTATTGACTTAAAACGAATAGCAAACCTTTCTGTCAACCACTCCTGACTCTTAATAAATTGCCAGTATATGAAAACATCCCAAGACACTAAGGAAAGGGTGTAGTGGTGCTCCATATATTCTACCATTTTATGCTACCCTGAAGAAACCATTAAATCACATCTTCTCTATTAATAGAAAGAGGTAAATAGAATTTAAAGACGAGTTTAATGGCATAGGTCAGACTCCCATCATGTTTTCACTCTTATGATACTTGGTATCAAAATCCATTTCATGTGAAAAAGTGGATTTTCCAAACACACAGTCATGCACAGTTTTCCCCAAGGCATTGTTACTGCTATACTTCCTTCTTTTTCGAAAGGTCCCTGGAAGCCATAAAACACAAGAGCAAGGGAATAAAAACTTAGTATGCTCTAAATGAGTTTTGCATTTCATAGTAAACAGGAGACTATAACCCAGGCAGGGCTTTAAAAGCACAGTAGTCTGTATCACTCTGAACTCCATCCCTGACTGACAACCATATTATCAATGCTACTGTGAAGCACAATCTATAAAGTGCACCTTTTAACCAATGCATAATCCCCCAAAGAAGGGGTACTCAGATGTGACTTATAACAATAATTTACCTGAGAGGAAAAAAACCCTCAAGGTATGGGTTAAAGTCAAAACAAGCATGGAGGTGGGGGTTGAAAAGATGTTGAAAAGAACTGTACAAAAGAAAACAACAACAACAACAGAAGAGGTTGGGCTTTCTTTCCCAATTCCCTTTTGCTTGAAGTGTAACAAAGGAGAGTACCAAAAAAAAGGCAACCAGTCTTTTGATAAAGGGTACCAAGTCTCGTGTCTATTACTCTTCACAGCAGCCCTAAGGATAGGCAATGGCAACTTGGACACAACTCTCCAATAAACAGCAGACTCCATCATCAAAATCACCCCCACAGCATAAAGTTCAGAGAGTACTGGAAATTGAACAGCACACTGATGCAGGGTAAAGTGAGGCAGGCGAAGGTTTAGAGGGAGCAAGGCAGAGTGGTGCTAAGACAATACAGTGGCCCCTCAGCCCCAAGCCCACCTTCACAAACCCCATGAGCTAACATCCTAATAGGATATAGATCTGCATTCCTTCTCACTAAGCAAGCTCAGAATACTTATCAATAGCCAGAGGGTAAAGGCATTAAACCCCTCTGGAGAGTTTTTGAGACTTGGAGGTGTTCTGTATGGATTTATGTGCATTTTATCCCATAAGCCAAGGTAAGCCATTGAGGGTTTTGAGCTGCAAAGTCATGTGGGAAGACTATTCTAATGGCAGAAGATAGATTAGGGGGATTAGGAGGAGAAAAACTACAGGTAGAAACTCCAAGCAGGAGGTTTCATAGTAGATAAAAGATAGAGGTAACTGGAACTAAGTTTAAAATTAGTAACATTAATATCATCACCATTGTCATCATCATCAACAACAATTAAGTTTCTATCATATACCAAGCATTGTGCTAAATGATTTATGGGCAATGAGGAATTTAATCTTCATTATTACCATGTAAACTAAGAAATGTTAGCTTGTGTGGGTGGACTGTATGTGGTATGCATTGTTAGAGTATAGTCCAGGCCTCATTAATCCACAGCTTCCAGTCTCACTTTTTGAGACAAGGTCTCACTGTGTATCCCTGGCTGGCCTTGAAATCATAGAGAACTGCCTGCCTGGCTCCACAGAAACTTTTTTTGTTGTTGTTTTTTTTTTCCCCGAGACAGGGTTTCTCCATATAGCCCTGACTGTCCAGGAACTCACTCTGTAAACCAGGCTGGCCTCGAACTCAGAAATCTGCCTGTCTCTGCCTCCCAAGGGCTGGGATTAAAGGCATGCGCCATCACGCCCGGCCCACAGAAACTTTTTATAAAGAAACTAGTGCAGACAAAGATGAGGTCACAGCCATTCAGTAACAAAGACTTGGGTTTGAATTAAGCAAGTCCTACCCTAACCTTAGAGCTTAGGGTCTGAAAGCTCAGACGACATTTCCTTGTAGCATGATATAATGCTTGCCTAGCATGGGCAGAGCCTTGGGTTCAGTCCTCAGCACCACTTATCAAGTATGGTAGTAAAAGCCTGCAAGCTCAGCACCAGGGAGTTAGGAGGAGGAATTCAAGGTAATTATCAGCTACATACTGAGTTAGAGGCTAGTCTGGTATACATCAGACCTTCCTACAAAGCTAAAAGATAATATGAATACAGTGATTATATTAGGTTGTTGAACTTACATGTGTATTTTCCCCTGTTTTTTAACATTATATCTAGAAGTCGGCTGGGCAGTGGTGGCACACGCCTTTAATCCCAGCACTTGGGAGGCAGGGGCAGGTGGATTTCTGAGTTCAAGGCTAGCCTGGTCTACAGAGTGAGTTCCAGGACAGCCAGGGCTATACAGAGAAACCCTGTCTCAGAAAAAACAAAAACAAAAAAATTAAAAAATTTTAAAAAATTAAAAAAACATTATATCTAGAAGTCAACGGGAAAGTAACTCTTCTCAGGTTAGAAGTCAGCATGTGATTTAGAAAGAAAGAGACAATATAAATGAAATGGGTTCCTTCTCTGGCTGACTGCTTCCAGGATTCAAAGATTAAGGTATCATGGTAAGCTGGGGATGGATCCCAAGGAGGGGGAAGGAATTTATAGAGCCCTGGCTGGATTCAATCCTCAGCATCACTCAAAAAAAAAAAATTAAGTAGCAAGGACAAATTGGAAGAAGACAATGGAGTTACTACACTAGGAGTCCAGTCTAGAGGGAATAAGGAAACAAAAGAGCCAGAATTCAGTAACACACTCCCTTTAAGAACCCTTTTAATTAGGAAATAGTTCTGACTTTTGAGTTTGATCTGCAACAGTCAAGCGAATAAAGTGCGTCAACAAGTACTTTCTCTATTATTTTTAATGCCACCCTGCCTCTTGTTTTGCTATGAAAAGATGATTTCTCTGTTCAAAACATAGTAAATGTTGTTTGGAGGCATGCTCCAAGGTCCTAAGCCTAAAACAAAATGTTATTCAGTTGTCTTAAGAGTCTAGTTTTATCCTCTTTTTCTGGCTTAAATAAAGTCTATTTTTAAAAAGAGCAGCTAGTTTTGCAATGTTGTACTTGTAGGACAAAGAGGCGGAATATCTCTTTTCCTTAACCATGGTTTTTTTTTTCTTCTGCACAAAGGTAGCTAATGATACAAAAACTAGTCAGCAAACTTCCTCCAAATACTAGATTTAAATATTAGATTTTACAGACCACATGTCTCAATTGTGAATGTCTTTATATTATAATCTTTTTAAAATATCTTTTAAAAAATCATTTTAGTTTGCCCCATACAAAAAAAGACTGGGCCAAACTTGGCTTGACTTGGTGTAAAGTATCTACTGTATCTTATCAGAGAAACTGTTCTCTTGAGGCTTTTGATAGCTGACGCCCAAAGTCAAGTAAAGGAGGACTTTATTTACAACTGGATGTTGCTGTGACAGAAGTAGACTTGCAGAGTTTCTGTTTACCCTTGACTCTCCCAGCTTTTCCATTTGCTCGTAAGTTTGTTAACCCCCAACTATATATACTTTTAAGTATCTGTGTTAGCAAAATTTCCAGTGTTTTTCTCTAAAAGAATAATTCCTTCAGTTTCTCTAAATCAGGAATTATTAGGTTTTAATACTCATATTGTAGGCATGTCCAGCCTTGGTCAAAGAGAGCTGTAAATTCAGCCTAATACAAAATCATAAATGTACTTTTAAAACATGATTTTTGCCAGCTTTTAAAAAAGCCCAGTCACAATGTCAATACATTGGACATATCTGCAGAATAAATGAAGATCAAAATCAAGAGGATTCAAGGGAAATTGTGATTACAAAAAAATGAATCTAGCCAGCAATGATGTCCTTATACCCCAAAATGACACATCCTTCTTGAAGTCACAGAATATATGAAAAATGCATAGCTCTCTATTTTAAAGATACGTGTGTCTCCCATGGATTAATTTGTTTTTATTTCTTCAACACTGTGGCTCAATGCCAAAGCCTTGTAATTGCCAACCAAGCACACAACACAACTACAGCCTGAGCCCAAGTCAACACATTAAAAAAACATTCTTAGATCTATCTCACTCCAAATAATGTCTTCCACTTCCCAAGCTTGATGTTCTATAAAATCTGGATCTTGGTGAGGCTCTTCATTAGATATCTGAGCCATAAAATCCTGTTGCCATGAGCCATGCACTGTGCTTTATCCCCACAAGTCATTCTAAAGCTGAGACAGGGACACTGCAACAAGTTCCAGGCTAGCCTGGACTATATAGAATGAAACCCTGCCTCAAAACAAAAGCCCACTACATTCTGAGGTAGATATTGCCTCAGAAGCAATTTGCATGTCTTCTTATCTCAGAAGGAATGGTCACGTTTCCTTCAGGATGTTAGCTTTGTGGATCTAGCTAATTACATAAAGTGAGGGGAGACCTTTTGAAACAGCCAGCCAGAAGAGCACAGCCTCTTAGTACTAAAATAGAAAGGTTACCCGACCTCCAAGCTTTGCAAAAGATACTAACTATAATTGATTGCCCACACCACCAAAGCATGGCACATTTTATAGTTACAAGTGACTGTGATTTTCCTTTTGAACATGTAAACAAGAAAGTCTTAGGAAAATTTGGTAAATACATTAGTCTCAGTTCTCTTAAAGACACAGAGGCACAATCAGCTGAGGGGTGGAAGGGGCAGAGTGAGCCAAGGTTATCGCTAGTGTTCCCTTCTCTCTGTCCTTTTCTTTTCCTTCTCCTTGCATTCCTGTTTGGCTAGTTTGTCCTTCTCCCTCTGCATCTTGTCCTGTTCCTTCTTCCTTTGGGACTCACCCCAAAGTGAGTCTCCCTCCAGTTTCTGAGCACTGAGACCATCTTCCACATTGGTGTTTCAGAACAAATGTTTGTCAGAACCGAAGTTTGTTGTTGAAGCACCTGAATCATTTTTCTCATCTCTTCATCCTCTTCATCTGTCACATCAGCGTACTGGACCAGCAGAGCAGCTTCCCTCTACCTATCTTCTGAAACCACCTGGGTTTCACCAAATCAATCAATCAAAGTGACAATAGCCTACACTTCATCTTTTTTTCTACTTTAATGGTGACATTTTTGACCATCACTCCATGATTTCCTTACAGATATCAAGGAGGGAATCTTCTTCCAAGAAAGCAGAGAGGATACCCAAAAAGAATTAACCTGGAAGCTGCCATCTTTCAAAAGGCTTATAGGGTCAGTCTATAGCTATTGGCTTTCAGAATGAATTCTCTGCTACTAACTTGAATCAGGTTTCTTTTGGTGGGGGAAGTCTACATTATTTGTATAATATGATTTATGATGAACACTGCTTTCCTTCTGGGAGTCTAGAATTTTGATGGATGCTAGGCAGAGAATATCTGAGTGGCCAGCTCTTTGTAGAAACATCTCAACTCCAAATTTAAAATGAAATTGTATGGGCAGAAATACCACACACCCACACACCCACACCCACACACACCCCCACCCCCCTACACACACACACAGTGCTGGAATGAGGGTGCACTTGGTGATATCACAGAAGAGATTAAGGGAGCCTAGGAAACCTACAAATGGACTTGTACAAACTCTGCTTCCATCTTGTCCCTGACTGATCACTGTGTCTATGTACACGGTGTCACTGTCATAAATAAATACTAGCTGTGAATACAACTACATTCTGATTTTGATTCAAGAATTACTGAGCATGTGGGTATTCTTAGGTGGGACCCTCAAAACAAGGCTCTTAGTTTGAAGTGTTTTTTGTTTTGTATTTCAAAACAATTAGCTCAAGTTGGCCTCAAACCCATGGTGGCTCATCTACCTCAACTTCACAAGTGCTGGGATTATAGGTGTGAACCACTACATCCCGAGGTGGTGGCTTTCTTTCTTCCTTTTTTCCTTCCTTTCTTTCCTCTTCCTCTTCCTCCTTCTCCTCCTCCTCCTCCTCCCTCCTTTCCCCTCCCTCCTCCCCCTTCTTTGTTTTTAGAGACAGGGTCTCACTATGTAGCCCTGGTTGGCCTGAACTCAATAGCAGACAAGAGAAGCCTTGAAGTCAGAGCTGTGCCTTCCTCTACCTCTTGAATGCTTGGATTCAAAATATGTACCGCCATGCATGTACTATTAAGTTACATTTTTGGAGGGGGATGCATGTGTGGAGGTCAGAGGACAGTTTGTGGAAGTCATTTCTCTCCTTCCACTAGATGGATCCTGGGGACCAAACTCAGATTGTCAGGTTAGACAACAAGTGCCTTTTCTCACTAATCTATCTCTCTGGCCTGATTTTGTATGTACTTTTCAACAATTTGTTAAAAATAATAATAAATAAAAAATAAAATAAAAAATACTACCCTAGAATGATAATGCCCTTGAACCAACTACTGTAAGCCTAAAACTAGGAGTAAACAGCTCTTTAGAACTGCTGCCTTTCTGCAGAGATAACCAAGTAGCTGGCAATTTAGTTCAGTAGCTCTAAATCCCAATAATATTCTTACTACAATTCCCAAGTACTGAATGATAAGTATTCTCCACTGTACAGAATACAGCGGTTATAGCTCAGGTGTTCTTATTAAAGCCAAAAATTTTGCCACCTTGAAGACATAGGCTGCCCAAGTGCCATAGGGTTGAGCATCATCAGAGACAAATTCAGGGGAAGGAAGTCATTCTTCCACCATTCACTTTCAAGCCCATAACAAACATAGTTACTATGTTTGAAAGAAACATGTCTAAGAGCTCTAAGTCAGCTAATATCAGAGTGGCCAACAAAGCAGTCACCTGACTTTCAAAAACTCAGTAATGCTGCAGTAGTTCGAGGGAGAGCTGAGGCCAACAGTCATTGTAACCCTGCTGTCTGTCATGAAATTATTAGTCACTATTCCTGTGTTTTGGGGGAATTCATTTGTTGTTTGTGGAGGTTTGAGTTAGTTAGTTAGTTTGTTTGTTTGTTTATTTGAGACAAGGTTTTGTGTAGCCCAGGCTAGCCTTGATGACCTTGAACTTCTGACCCTCTTGGTTCTACTTCCAAAGTGCTGGGATAACAGGCATGCATCATCATGCCTGGTTTATATGGTGCTAGGGATCAAACCTCAGGGTGAGCATTCCACAACTGAGCTGCACTTCCTAGACTGTTTGGGGGGTTATTTTGCTTTATTGAGGCAGAGTCTTGATATGTAGCCCTGGCTGACTCAAAATCAACAGTGAAAACTAGAGCAGCACTGAATGTTCAGTAATCCTCTAATCTCTGCAGTGCTGGGATTTATGTGTAACCACACCTGCCAGTAGTTGTCATTCTTGAGATCCCTGCCACTTATCAGGTTTAGACCATCTTCATCTGCTGCCTGCACCTACCACTTTAGTGGAGAGCAACCTGTGTGCTAGATAGCCAGCCAGACAAGGATAAATGGAATGCTGCCTGTCCATAAGGGAAGGCACCCAAACTTGTGATTCATGAAGAGCCATAGACACCTACAGGATGGCTGAAATTGTAATGAGCACCATTTCGAAGGCTTTTCTTCTCTCTAACACTGTATCTGGCTCAGGAGTTTCAGGCAAGTGCTCATCTATGACTGAGCTTCACTCAGAAACGCCCAGCCTCCATGCAGGAATCAATAGTCCTCACATAATAGGTGGGTAGAAGGATAGCTAGACCACACAAACCACACAGCACTCACTTGTTAGCTAATACCTGCAAACAGCCAAATACTTATGAGTGTATAATTTCTCTCAGTCAACTAACTTGCTCCATTGTTACCTCTTTTCTTACATGAGAGCCTGAAATAATAGAGAACATAAGATAGCCATAAAATGCCATAGCACACATGTAGTTTGGAATTCCACATTGGAATTTTCAATCTGCAACATCTTCCAGCCTAAGAACCCAAGAATGTTTTCATATATGAAATCTCTTGTGCAGAACAACAGCACACAAGCCAATCTATTTGGAGACCACGGCTGAAGCAAGGAAGAATCTGGAGTCTCCTTAGCCTGCTCCTCATGGTAGTAGCCCTCAGACAAAGTTGGAAAGCCACTGCCCAGGTTAAAGACAGCAAGGAATGATTATCAATTTGGTAAGGCAGCAGGCATGTAAGCCATGTAAAGCTGCTCCCATATGAACCCACAGAAAAGAAAAGTACTAGAGCTGCATGCTTTTCTGAAAAATAATGCCACTGTAAGAAGGCTTGTGGGGACTGAAGAGATGGTTCAGCAGTTAAGAGCACTGGCTGCTCTTCTAGAGGACCAGAGTTCAATTCTCAGCACCAACATCGAAGCTCTCAACTGTCTGTAACTCTAGTTCCAGAGGATCTGACACTCTCACACCAATACACATAAAATAAAATTAAAATTATTTTTTTAAAAAAGAAGGCTTATGTAACACAAGCTCACAGACACCTCTTGTACCAATGCTACCTGATCTCAACAGAAATCCTAAAATGGTTGTTTACAAGAGTGAGAGTTTAAGCAACATCACTGTGACAGTCAATCATCCTTAAGTCTAGAATATTCTAGGTAGTTCCTTCCATTTCTAAACTTTCTACATATAATGCATACAACATCCTTAGATGAGAATAAATAGATATAAATCCTATCCAAATTATTATTTAAATGTAATGAAATCTTAGTGAAAATTATATTACCTTGATCTTAACTATTACTGTGCTGCTCACCTGTGAAATTAGGAGAACAGAGCAATACCTTCCCTCCTCCCCTATATCTTGTTTTGGTTACTGTTTGATGAAGACAGGGTTTCTTAAGCTGGAGATTCGTAGTTTAACAGATAAGAAAACTTGCCTAGCATACATGAATCTCTGGGTTCCATGTCTAGGACAGCTAACTGCGATGACACATACCTGTAACCCTAACATTCAGAAGTTAGAGGCAGGAGGATCCAGAGTTCAAGGTCATCCTTGGCTACATAGCAAGTTTGAGAATAGCCTGGGCTATGTGAGACTTTGTTTCTAAAAACAAAAACAAAAGACATGATAGTTTGCTATGTACACCAGGGAGGCCTGGAATCCATGATACTCCTGCCTCAGCTTCTCAGATACTGGGGATACAGGTAGACACCACTACAGCCAGCAAAATATATCCTTAGAATTTTTAGATGGATAATGTTAGTTAGATAAGGTAGATACAATCTTGATTTCCATTAATGCTATGATAATGAAAAGAAGAGCAAAAGTTTAGGTATAAGGGATCGTCAATTGAACTAAACTGAAATGCATGAACTAAAAACTAATTTACTTAACTTTCAGGGAAGACAAAGAAATCAGATCCCCTGCTTTACACACTTAACTGAAAATGGAATCCAAATACACTGTTGAATATTAAACTATGAAAGTGCTAGAATAAAATATTGGGGTTATGATTTACAAGATCTTTCCACAGGAAAAATTTTAGATATGATACTAAAGGTAGAATGCAGAAAAACGAAAGGCTTTGCAGAAAAATGAAAGGCTTGACTCCATTCTTTTTTTCAAAACATAAATTCCATAACAATACTAAATTTTTTAAAAAGCTAACATGTTGCTAGGAGCAGTGGTTACCTGTATGACAGTTTGCTCATCTGCTGCAGATGAGCATTCAGATTCCCAGTTGCTGCAAGCAAGAGTCCCAGGTATGGAGGGGAAGGCTTCATCGGCCTAGAGGAAAACTCAGGATGGAATTGGACACCAATGAAATACGGATGACCTGAAATGAAAGCAAATATGAAGTGATTGGATCGAACAGGCATGGGACCCACTACAAAGGTTGCTCTAGCATCGAACAGCAACTCATTCTAAGTACTGATGTGATTAACTTGCCAACAAAGTTACTTTTATGATCCATTTTTCTTAATAAAATTCCAAATTGCAAAACATATTTCACTTAATTAGAGACCTAGAATTTCTTTGGGGGCGTGGTGAAGATGTTAGACTAAGGAAAGTGAAGCAAGAGCTTTTTGAGTGTGAAGATAAAGTCTCCTCCTTGAACATCAGCCTGCTTTCCTCTTTTCTTTTGAGACAGGGTGACATGTAGCACAGGCTACCGGTGAACTCTTCTGTAGCTGAGAACCTTGGACTTTTGACCTTGAACTTTTGATATTCCTACCTCTATCTCCTAAGCGCTATGATTATAGGTGGGTGCCTCTACATGGGGCTTATGCAGTGCTGGAAATGAACCCAAGGCCTCCTGCTTTCTAGGCCAGTGTTCTACCAAAGTAGCTACATCCCTAGCCCCAGCCTGATTCTAGAAGGCCTTTCATTGTTGTCTCAATTTCCCTGGTGTCCCTACACTTCAAGCTACCTGTGACCCAAGTCCAAATCTTGCTGTGTATCCCAGGCTAGCTTCAAACTTGTATCCATCTTCCTGCCTCAGCCTCCCATGCTGGGATTACAATTGCATACCAGGTCCAGCCCTGTTTCTCTAAGACAGCTTTAGCACACTTCTTACAAAGTCTTCGCCATTCCCAAGGGCACGGTTTCCCAAGATAATCACTTACCTAACAGGCTGTGTGTGGAAATGGCAAGGACAGAAGCCTTTCTAGGAATGGTAGTAGTCATAGCATCATTAATAAAAAAAAATGAGCAGGTACTGGCATATCAGCCTATGCCAACATTTCCCCTTAAGTGTATATAGTCTGAGTAACAAAAGCATGGTCTTTCAACACAGCAATGGGATCAAGGCAACCAGCATTCAAATTCATTTTTATTTATATCTTGTAACACTTATTTAGTTTTATGTATATGTGCCTGTACATATGTCTGCACATTATGCATCATGCATATACAGGAACCCATGGAGATCAGAAGAGGTGTTGAATCCACTGGACTGGAGTTACAGACAGTTGTCAGCCACCATATGGGTGCTAGGAGCCTCTAACCTCGGTCCTTTCCAAGAACAGTAAATATTCTTAACCACTAAGCCATGTCTCTAGCACCTCAAGTTAGTTTTTAACTCCCATGCTTCCTGTGTTGAGCAGCCCTTTACAAATGAGTGTATGTCATTATGGGGAAATAGAAGTGATTTTCAGTTTCAGGCTCCTAAGAAACTCCCATATCAGAAATTCATGATACAAACAGAAAAGTGACTTTTCCCAGATACCCAGAGTCCTCTGTTTTAGAACAGCCAGAGTTAAACAGGCAGAATTTCTAAATCTGGGTAGGAATTTTCTGAGATTTCAACTTCTTCCTCAAATCAGAACTCAAAAAAAAATCTATGTTTATTTCCAGTTTAGAAACACATCCTTTGAACTTATGTCTACTGCCATAATTATTACAGTAGAATATGGTCACTGTGCTACACTCCCAAATTTGATGTATGTATCAAACTGAAGATATTAATATGAAATGCTTTACAGACAAAAATAAAGGTAAATTTAACTCATTCAATGCAATGTCTTATCAAATGATATAGAAATCTAGTATGGGGCCAGCAAGAAAGCTCAGCATGCCTTATGACCTGAGTTTAATCCCTGGTAGCCACATGATGGATGGAAAAGAACTGACTCTGAAACACTGTCCTCTCACTTCCACACGTGTGTGATGACATTCTCGAACACACATGAAACCCACACAAACTAAATCTTAAAAAAGTAAAAATGTAAGTACAGTTTAGAATTGAAGAATCACAAACGCTTGTCACTAATGGAGACCCAAACTATGAACCATTAAAACTGAGGGCTGAATTGTATCTTGGGTATTCCGAGCTTCTGGGCTAATATCCACTTACCAGTGAGTGCATACCATTTTGTGATTGGATTACCTCACTCAGGATGATATTTTCTAGTTCCATCCATTGGCCTAAGAATTTCATGAATTCATTATTTTTAATAGCTGAGTAGTACTCCATTGTGTAGATGTACCACATTTTCTGAATCCATTCCTCTGTTGAGGGACATCTGGGTTGTTTCCAGTTTCTGGCTATTATAAATAAGGCTGCTATGAACATGGTGGAGCATGTGTCCTTATTACATGTTGGAGCATCTTCTGGGTATATGCCCAGGAGTGGTATAGCTGGGTCCTCAGATGTGCTATGCTCACAAACCAACACGAAATTCAAGAAGAAGGAAGACCAAAGTGTGAATACTTCCGTCCTTCTTAGAAGGAGAAACAAAAAGCCATGGAAGGAGTTACAGAGACAAAGTGTGGAATAGAGACTGAAGGAATGACCATCCAGAGACTGCCCCACCTGGGGATCCATCCCATATACAGACACCAAACCCAGACACTATTGTGGATGCCAGCAAGTGTTTCCTGACAGGAGCCTGATGTAGCGGTCTCCTGAGAGGCTCTACCAGTGCCCAACTAATACAGAAGTAGAGGCTCACAGCCATCCATTAGACTGAGCACAGGGTCCCCAATGAAAGAGCTAGAGAAAGGACCCAAGGAGCTGAAGGGCTTGCAGCCCCTTAGGACGAACATCAATATGAACTAACTAGTACCCTCAGAGCTCCCAGGGACTAAACCACCAACCAAAGAATACACATAGTGGGACTAATGGCTCCAGCAGCATATGTATAGCAGAGGATGGCCTAGTCAGTCATCAATGGGGGGAGAGGCCCTTAGCCCTGTGAAGGTTCTATGCCCCAGTGTAGGGGAATGCCAGGATGATGAAGCGGGAGAGGATGGGTTGGTGAGCAGGGGGAGGGGGGAGGGATAGGGGATCTTCAGAGGGGAAACCAGGAAAAGGGATAACATTTGAAATGTAAATAAAGAAAATATCTAATAAAAAAAAACCTGAGGGCTGGGGAAATGGCTTAGTGGATAAAAGCATTTTCTAAGCAGCATGATCTGCATTCTGTTCCTTCACATCCCTAAAAAAAAAAAAAAAAAGTTGGGCACCACTGCTGGTGCCTTAGTCCCACCCTAGGA
>JADRCC010088540.1:0-10331 GCA_019843855.1 Hylomyscus alleni
TTTTTTTCAGATTCTATAAGCATGCTAATTGAATCTAGAACTAAGGAGAGGAAGGAATTGGTTATGAAATGGGATGAATTTTAGTTAGGGATACTTAATGCTGAAGTTTGCATGTTTTATTAGGTGGAGCAGAAATAAAGATACAACATGGGCATCCATGCTGTTAGTGAGCCCCTGGCTATTTTTAATCTCATACCCACTTAGTGATTACCATGGAAATGTTAAATGGATTTTCATTAGTAAAATTAGTCATGTTGAATTATTTTTAAAAATCGAAATATTTCTGTGCCATTAATTACTATTCACATTGTGCATGCTGCTATTTATCTTAATTCCATACCATAAATATTTTACAACAGGCTCAGTTTATTGGTGTCAGCGCTGAGAGCCCAGTTTTACATTTTCAGAAAGAAAGATATGTACTCTATCAAAACATATCCAAATTGCTACACATACTTCAAAGGTGAAACTGCTTATTTCTGAGTGATTCTAAATAGACTTTTTTTTTCAGAAGATGTATTTTAATACTTTCCAATATCAGGAAGGTTTCCTTAGTCTTACCAAAATGTACATCTGCTGTAGAACTTTAGGTGGCTTTGCTTAACTTGGGACATGTACTTATTTCATTGAAATAACTCTAGTCTAATATTTCAATCTGAATGTAGGCACATCTGGGAAAATGCTGTATTTAAAAATGCTAATTTTTACCAAAAAATACTAAAGTTGTTTTTGTAATAAAGTAGTACATTTGCTTTTCTAAATGTATTGAAAAATATAAAGGCATTTCATGGAAGAGATTACAGTGTATAATTATGATAAATTCAGTATCTATGAATTTATAATCAATTATCATAGAGTAATAAAATAGAGAGTAAAACAAAAATCAATCTAAATTTTCATATTTTGGATATGCTCCAATTTATTGATGCATTGTAAAGTGTCAATGAATTAAAGAGAAAACAGGAGCCAGACATGTACAAATGGTTTTGTTTTCCTTTGGAAAGTAGAACATACTTTTGTCCAATTCAGAGAAAAAGGTAATTCTGTGAAAGACACTTAATGGTTAGGAAATTGTGTAAACAGGCCTTTGAAAAATACTACAACTTTGCAAAAGAAAAGAAGAGTTATGAAACTTGAATGGTTTGTAAAGTTGTGCAGAAGTGTCAAAATCTCAGGGTAAAGAATGGTGCCTATTGTTTAAAATAAATCAATCAGTCATAGACTCCAAACTCAACTAGGTGGCTCCAGTCAGCAGTTTATTAAACTCATTGTATCTGCTTTGCAAATACTGCCTTGTAAGCGTCTGGAACCAACTTACCCAAGGCTCCACAAAGTCCCTCAGCCACAGGCTCTTTGCTTGAGCCTCTAATGTGAGAGAGGATATATGGAATGTTTGAGACCTTTCGTTAGAGACACCATGACAGCCTGGAAGTTAGGGAAATGGCTGCTACATGATTTTACTGCACTTGTATGATCTATGCCCATTTCCCAATGTGAGGGAGGGAGATGAAGGAGAAAAACTCACTGCAAAGAAATCTGCTTTCTGAGGAAGAAGTAATCAACGCCTTTGTAGTTACTCCTACAGGCTTTCTTGGTGATAACTTCTTTCCTCATTTTGTACAGAACAGCTGCATTTTGAGACCACTGAGTATGAGAATATGAACATGACCATTTGTGGGATGGGGGACAGAATTCCAAGCACAGATCAAAATATCTGACATTAGTATTGCATAGCCTTAAGATTTTTATTGCATAAACAACTTGACATCATTGGCAGGACTATGGGTTTTCGCTCTGGTATCTAGTTTTGAAGTCCTCATCTGAAGTTAGTAAATTTCAAATAAGAATTTGCAGATGTGTTTAACATATGCATGTGAAGCCTGATTGCTACATGTATTTTCATATGCAATGTGTGCTGTGTGATTTTAGATTGGTGTAAGTATGTGCAAAAAAAATGTAAAATGGTCTTTATACTGCTGAACAATACAATAACCTAACAACAACAAAATAGTTAAAATCATCTGGGGAGACTTTCATTGGCCCTAAGCCCTTAGCATTCTCCACCCTAGGGACATGCAATGATTGGAATGAGAAGAGAAATTAAATTTTAATAACTAAAATCCCAAGTACTCCATATAGCATTAAGGCAAGTACCATTTGAGAGCCTCAAAAATATATGAAGAATAGAAACTAGGAATCTTGCATGATCCTCAAATAAATTAAAACATAAACAGGCCAATAGGGTAAACTATCTAGCCCTACATCATTTATTCTCTTCCATGCATATGCTATTTCAGCAGATCACAAGTCATGTTACTACAATAGCATGAAGTGAACTTTCCCTTATGCTGGTCATGAGATTATCTTGCAGGATGCACTGTAGTCTAAAATACAGAAATTCTTAAGGGACTTTAAATAGGGAGAAAGAACTCACTCCCACATCAGACTTATGCTTCATTCCCAAACACTCAATAAAGGTGGCAAAATTAAGATTAAAGAAGTTGTCACTACTTTGTATCATGGAAAAGCTGAGTCTCATACAGAGAAGAGAGCTCATTTCAGAAATTTGGGGTGAACAGTTTAGGAAGGAAAAAAAACACTACTGATCAGGAAACTGGTGGATTTGGTTGACTCAGAGGATGCTAGTACATAGGAAACTTTGCTCTGGTTAAGAACACCTAGAGGGAGTGTGTGCTTCCACGAAGCCCACCCTTACAGAGTTGGAGTATATATACAGAGTACATAAACAAAGATATAGTAACACAGGAGGTTATACCAATTTAAGAATTGGTTCAGGATTTTAAACAAAGGGAAGAGAGATGCTTAAACACAGAAGAAAGAGAACTAGACAATTTGAATATTCATTTGAATCTCTTTGTGTGACTTCTCTTGCACATCAGTGTGTGTCTTTGGGGAACTCAGTCTCACCATGAGATGGTGACATAGTAAATAGACTCTGTGAACTGACACTGCACACAGTGAGTTTCTTCATAGGTAGATGGAAAATACCAAATAATCATGTGACTGGTGAAATTTGTATGCATTTACATTCAAAAATGCTATTTAAATTTATATTAATGCTAAGTATTACATAATGTTTTGGATCTTGAGTTTCTTTGATGAAATATCAGCTACAAAAAGAAAAAATAGGGGATTTTCTAATTTTATGGTTCTATCAATAATATCACTTGGACAAACATGATTTTTACTGTGTGTGTTTGGGTAATGAGAGTTTTATTTCTATAAGAACATTTCTGGATAATTAATATCACCATCATGTCTAGACTCAGCACTGGTAAGAATCAATGATGACTCTGTTAAAAAAATATATGTAGAAAATTCAATATAACATTAAACGCGTAGTTTAATTCTCTTGGTCATGGTAAGAATTTATTTATTTAAGTCAAGTTTCAGAATTTAGAAAGCATCCCAATATTACAGTGTATTATACTTTAGTCTTTGTAAGGGGTGTGGTCAACAGGCTATAAGTAACAAAGTCACAACACTATATACTCTGTGAAGGATGTGTTCAATGGACTGTAAGTCAGAAAGTCACAATTTTTACAAGCTGTCTTTGTGAAGGGTGTGGTCAACAGGCTATATGTAACACAATGAAAGAACAGTATAAATTGAAAGCTGAAAAAGAGTCATCCACTTTAATATTTAACCCAAGTTTGATATGATGAGTCATGATTGTAGACACAGTAATCTAAATATTAAATGGACAGATTCTCTGAAAATGCAGAGCAGAGAATTATAGGACAGCATACAGTAAAGACCCTAGATTTCCTGTGTATTGCATGGGATTCTGCACTGGTTATTTAACTACAAATCCAGGAGAATCCCTGATATTATTTTAAAACTTAGACATGAATTTCAATAAACACATACATATACTTCAGAATTTGGATCAGTGCTGTGGCTTCCAAAGAAAGCATACCTAGTCTTGTCTACTCTTAGAATGAAGACACAATACTTTAAGAATAGAGGTAGGCATGAAAAGTCTCTCATTTGTTTTAAACAAACAATGGATGCAGATAATTATTGTTGGCCATAAGAAGACAGAAATTCTCCTTCAATCTCATGCATTCTGTTGTTGCTATTTTAAATGAGAAGTCAAGCAAATAACATGACTAGTTATTAAAAAGATACCAAAGATGATATATAGAATACAAAACCCAGTTGCCTTTTAACAGTGCTTTCTAAGAGACCAAGTAAATTTTACTGTCTGTTTAAACAGATTTGCAATTCAAGAGCCAGGAAGTACAAATCATTGATGGGCTAGATAGGGACCATGTCTTAGTGAACATCTATCTTTTCCTTAAGTGTACACTCTGAAAACAGAGTTACCAGATTTTCATTCTTGTTGCAGCAAATGGTTGTAGCCAGGTAGGTAGACAACATAAAATTCAAATTTCTATGGACTCTGTTCATTGTGAGAGAGCTATAGTTCATTCATCTGAAATATATCCTTCATTTTGGAAAGGCCAAGTTGGAAGAATTGGAATGGAATAATGCACTTTGTGGTCAATAAATCCCAATACCCATGTATTTTATATAAGAGAGGTCATGGATAAGTGTATTGACTACAAATTATTGATGAAGAAATATGTTAACTCTTAACTTGGCCCTTATGTAAACATATGTGATGAAGGAAGTAGTATTGTCTTAAATATTCGACCCACCTGTTTCAAAGTAGAATTAGTTATCAAGGAGCCATGTTAAATATAATAATTTTCACAGTTAAGAATTGGCAGATCTGGCACCGGAGAGATAGCTCAGTAGTTAAGAGCACTGACTGCTCTTACAGAAGTCCTGAGTTCAATTCCCAGCAACCACATGGTGACTCACAACCACCTATAATAGGCACCCAATGCCATCTTCTGCTGTGCCTGAAGACAGTGACAATGTACCCACATATATGAAATAAATATGGCCAGAGTGAGCAGGGACAGAGCGAGTGGGGTAGAAAAAAATTTAAAAAAAAAATTGGCAGATCCAGCACTATGAATCAGAAGTAAAGGCACTTTTGTATATTCCTAGTTCCATTATCAGATTCTACAGGTGGTGGGAGAAAGAGTTGACCTCTGAACTCTATCATGCTATGGCAAGCATCCTGAATACAAATACACACAGAGACATGAAGGCTCATGTGTGTGCATGCACACATGCTTGTGAGTGCACACGCACATACACACAAACATATATACACACATAAAATATCAATCAATAGGTATTTTCTAAACAAGTTTAATTTAAACACTAATAGGAGGTTGGTGACAGATGGCTCATCTGGTAAAGGCACTTGATTTCAAACCTGACAGTTTGATTTGGATCTCCAGGACTGACATGATAGAGCATAGTAGCCAATTTCCTCAATTTGTTCTCTCACCCCCCACATAGATGTTGTGGTATCATTAACCTCTCAATTAAAAATATCAATACATGCCTGTAATAAAAACATTTGATTTTAAAAGAGATGGTGGAAGGCTCTCCTAGCAATATCACCATCAGGCTTACTGAACACCTATACAGTTTTTAAACCAAATACTCATGATGTTGTCCATTTCAACTGCCATCAATGTTTAAATGTAAAGTGAAGCTTAAAAGTATTTGTTAATGCAAAAACATAGACCTAGAGACAACTTATTTAAGATTTTTAGAGCACAGGGACAAACTTTCACCTGTCCCTACAGGACTTCCTCAGAATCCCAATACATTATTATATGCTAATTTCCATGGGGACCAGCAAACCAGACACTGTGAGCTTGATCACTGACAGGATGCTAATCTTATTTTAAAGAACATGTGTAAATGCTGAGAAGTTTTATCTGTTTATCCAGAAAATAGTGGAAGTAAAGGATGCATGGCCAGCTGGTGACAAAAACAGTACCAGAATTAGACGAGATACATTATTCATCCTAGTCTTCTACTGCAATTTGACATTTATCAGTGCCTTGTTGGTAACAGGTGCCCAATAGACTCTTAAATAGATGGATGATTATATGACCAAATACCTTCCTAGAGGTGGGTATGGGCACATACATAGACATGCAGCCCATGTTTATAATATGACGTTTAAATTGATGATATGGTTGATTCTCATCTGAAAGAAATCTATGGGATTTAAAAAAATACCTTTGCATGCATAAATATTTAGCAATAATATTATTTCACATATTCTCAGAACAATAATTTAAACTCCATTTAGTTAGACAGGTCATTAATATTGATAATTAATGTGCAGAAATGATCAACTAACCTTGTTAATAATTACATTATGTAGACTGTGTAAAAATCACTAGAATTGTTGGAAAACTTCAGTTAAATAAATAAATAAATAAATGAATGAATAAATAAAGTCCATTGGAAAAATCACTCTTCTTGCTCCTAGGAAAAATGCAGTTTTGCTGAAAGGTAGAGTGGGAGGAATTCTAGCCTGAGGTATTACCTCTAGCAAGTTTCTAACACTGAGCTGGCTTGCTTAACTGAGGCACGATTAATTGTCATAAATTTAGGCTGGTCTTTTTTTGGCCTGGAGTACCTACTACGGATGTTCTTCATGCAAGTGAATTCCTGACAATGGTAATGCGTTAGATAGCTGAAAGTCACTTTCCTGCGTTCCTCTTACCAAAATGGAATTCATTCACAGTAGTAACTTTCTTCTCTTCTAGGTACCCACCACTTAAGCATGTAATCTGATGGACTGATATAAAAATACAATTCAATTACATTATGGGGTTGGAATTAAAAGACTATTCAGCTTTAACCTGCTGGAGCTTGGAAATCAAATGAAACATAATAAATATTTAACATAAAGATCCAAAGGCAACAAATAACTTTCAGTTTATAAAATGTCAAAGACTGGGAAGGAATTTAAGCTCAGCATTTAATGATTTAAATCTGGGTTAACTGGTAGCTAAAAGGCTAATAAATTATGATATGCATTAGGAGATTTTCATAACTACAACCTAGGTTATGAAATATGATTTTCTCTTTTAGAATGATTATGATGTATACTTAAAATAGAAACTTCTGGACTTTTGCAGTAAATAGATGGGCAGATCAACATTTCTGTGATTTGCAAAGGATATAGGTTTTTGTTTGTTTACATGACAGACATGTGCCATACACATGTCTATCAGTTTTATACACCAGAGGGAATATAAAATTAAGGAAGTCTTATTGACATACAATCTAAAAATTATGCAATTATGTTCTTAATCATTGTTAAGGCAATTTTTTCTACCTTATCTTGAATACTTGGAAAGTTCTTCAAGATCTGGTGATTTCTAAAATTTCCTGTTGAGTCTTCAATCTGTCTACTCATCCATCTATCTACCCATCCATCTATGTATTATTCATCCATCCATCAACCCATCCATCTATGCAAGCATGCACTCATACATCCATCAGCCCACACATCCACCACATACTGATATTGCTAACTTTACTGTGATATTAGCACACTTTAATGTGCATAGGACTGTTTAGTTCTCCTCTGAATTCTTCATAACCCTCCCTTCTACTAATCACAACTAGTGGGAGCTTTGTCTTTCTCATTTGACAGACAGGGTCTGTGAAAATACATACTGGATAAAAGTTCCAAGTTTAAAATATGGCTTGATTTTGCTTCGACTTGTCAGTTACTGCTCCTGCGACTTAAGTTTTTAAAGACGTAGACTTTTAAACAACAATTCTATAAAGGTATCAGAGCTACTGCCACCAGACTGCCGAGGATGTGAATGGTCCTGATCATACACAATGGGTGTCACAGTAGTGATATGAAGTCATTATATAGTCATTATATTTTGAAAATAACACAGGGTCACAAGAATATTCAAATTAGATGTCAAATTGCTTTTCCTTGACTGCTGTTATATTTTTTATGGACATTTTAGATTTATACATTTTCACTTAAATGTTTAAAGAAAAAAATGTAATTCAACTTTTCTCCAATATAACTTAATTTTAATTTAAATCTGCATGGAAATGTCATGAAAATGAAAATATAGAATTTGGATTTTTGTTATTACAACAACACATGTACAGAAACAAAATCATGACTGTAATTAGGGAAGCCAAATATCTTCAGATACAATATTTGCATTCACAGGTGGCAGGGCAGAACTCCTGTCCCTTGTTTGCTGATGTCGCTGTTTAGAGGACACACTTGATACTCAAGTAACACTCATTTCATGTCATTCCCAACACTCTGGGCACCTGGACTTCCTAGTGAGACATTTTCCCCAATGGAGAGCTTAAATTAAAACGTATGTCTTAATTATTTATATAAAATCAAGCTTCATTCAAGGAAACAGAGAAGTCTAAAATAATATGAATGGGACCTATTTTGTTAGTTCTAATACTTTCATTAATGGTCTTCTATAACAACTTTGTCCTCTTACTCACCGTAACTTAAAATGCATTTTAAAAAATTAATATATTTAAAGTATATGGAGACTAGCACATGTGGGCTATGGTGATATGTAGAGATCAGAGGTCAAATTCCTTCCACCTGATGAATTCTGGAGCTAGAATCCAGGACATTAGACTTTCCAGCAAGCTCTTTTACCCACTGAGCCACCTTGATGACTCTTACACGTTCCGACTCACCAGAGCTACAGATAGCCTAAGAAGTCTGGCAGCTCACTGGAGGTTTGAGATGACATAACGTTAGGGAAGAAACTTTGCACCCTTGCTAAGGATGTGATGTGTGGTCAATCTGCAGGAAGCATCCCGTCTCCATGATACCTTCCAAGATGATGAGTGCTAATCCTGAAGAAGACCCTTTGGACACTTTTTTCCAATATATTGAGGATATGGGAATGAAGGCCTATGATGGCCTGGTTATTCAAAATGCGTCCGACATTGCTCGCGAGAATGATCGCTTGAGAAATGAGACAAACCTGGCTTACCTGAAGGAGAAGAACGAGAAACGTAGACGACAGGAAGAAACAATCAAACGGTAAGCATAAGGCACTGCGTTCCATGGGGGTGGGGCTGCGGGGAGCTACAAATCCTGCTAAGACTGTGCTGCTGACACCTGGCCAAGAAGGGGCTGGTCAGAGTCTTGGCGGAATGCATAGTGAAACAGACACCTGGGCTCTACCGAAAGCTCATCTATCCTGCTGACAGATCCTGGCCTTCGTTAACAACAGTTACTTGCCTGTGTTTTGTGCATATGGCGGTGCAGATGGGATGAGGAGAGAATTCAATTTTCTCCCCATAAAAGCTTGTGTTGAACAACCTCTTGATAAAAGCACCAGGGAACACAGACACATTTTTAACAGCCAGAGTTTTATGAGAATATCCACCTTTAATGGCCTATGTTTACAGTTCTTACCTTAAAATAGAGTTCTTCTTCTTCCTACAATATGACCAAGACCAGTGAATAATGAGATGTTCGTGGCCCTCTGAAGGCAGTTGGAATCCTTGGTGTATGCTTCTGTGCAACTTTATGGCGATTATACTTCTTGGTTTGGTACCAAGGGTCCCGGGTTTGTTCAAGTGAAATTGCTTTTATGATGTAACACCTACTAGTGACAAGCTAATGAGCCCCAGACTGCAGCCTTTCAAATAGAGGTTAAGCTCCTAGTGCATGCACACAAAAGGATCAGACACAACTCTTGTTTTTGTTGTTGTTTTTATAGAGAAAAAATAAAGCATTTTCCCCCCGTTTGTGTGTGTTTCCCTGCAGTCACACACTGTGTCTCATGGAATCCTGTTTCATTACTAGAATTGATTTATCAAGTTCAAAATTTCAAAATGTAGAAAATTACTTCTTTCAGTTATCTGCATGACTGAATAGTGATTGCAGGTTTGCATAGTTCGTAAAGGTTTTTCTATCTAAAATGTTATCCACATAGTCTCTCAGAAGATCACAATATTAAGGAAATGAAAATATTTTTTCAAGTTCAATTGTTTAGGTCATAAAGAGATAAGGTAATGTTGCATAAACTAGTACTTTAAAGAAAATGTTTTACATGTTAGAGAAAGTTGGAGGGAGGAAAAAGGAGGGATGGCGTGAAAAAGTAGAAGGAAATATAGAGAAAACTAGAGAAAGATGTTTTAGAAATTACACAGTGTTTTACCTCTGAATTATTAAAATTTACTAAGCTTAACTTAAAGTTGATTTTTTTTTTTTTTGCTGGAGTATGCTAAGTACCTTTTCACACAAATTTTCCCATGTAGAATCTCTGATAAATTTCTGTGTATACATGTGTGTTTCACTTTAATCTTAAATGGTTGACTTTTTTTCATTCAAAGCAAAGAAGGTGGGTAAGTGTAAGGGAATGTCGGGGAGGGAAGATGGGAGGGGGTGGGGGGGG
>JADRCC010088602.1:0-11774 GCA_019843855.1 Hylomyscus alleni
TTTTTTGTTTGTTTGTTTATTTTTGGGGGGACAGGATTTCTCTGTATAGCCCTGGCTGTCCTGGAACTCACTCTGTATACCAAGCTGGCCTCGAACTCAGAGATTACTGCCTCTGGCTCTCCAGCGCTGGGATTAAAGGTGTGCGCCGCCACAGCCTGGCTGAGATTTTGTTCTTTAAACATAGGGTCTCGCATGTTCCCTAGCCTACATAGAGCTTACAGTGACTTTCTTTCCTTTGCCTCCTGAGTGTTGGGATTACAAGAGTATGCCATTGCTTTTAAGTAAAACAAAAATTTTCTAGCATGCCCAAAGGATGATGTATTAATTTTGACAGTATTTTGAAGATTTCTAAGTTAGTCACTTACTATAATGTATTGAGTGTTTGGATGGATCATTGTGGGTGGGAAGGTTCGTGGCTAGTGGTCATGTGCTATGTGTTGTATTGAGAGTCAGCTCATGGCCAGTGTCTAGTGACATGGGGTAGGCAGTTGAGTATCCCTCTGTCCTTGATGAGAGGGGTAAATGACAGCATCAGATGTGAACACACTCTGTAGATGACATGTGGGCTCTGGGGTCATTTGTGGTGAGGTTGTGGTGCTTTCTCTGCAGCAGAATTTTAGCTGGGCTCTTCCTTACTGCAGGACGTGATGCAGCAAGCCACCAACGCCATCCTCAGAGGTGGGACGATTCTGGCTCCCACCGTGTCTGCGAAAACCATTGCAGAGCAGCTTGCTGAAAAGATCAATGCCAAGCTCAATTACGTGCCTTTGGAGAAACAGGAAGAAGAGAGACAGGAGGGTGGGCAGAGCGAATCTTTCAAGAGATACGAGGAAGAATTAGAAATTAATGACTTCCCACAGGCAAGTAACAGATTTAAAGGCTCTCATGTTGTGAGGTAGAAATACTTGTTTAGGAACAGAATCCACTCCTTAAAGTATAGAAACTGTTTGTTAGGCTTTTGGTGGTGGTCTGTGTTGGTTTATTTCTTGACGCAGCCTGGCCTCAGACTCGTCGTGTAGCTCTAAGGATGACCTTACTACCTGATCCTGCCTGAGTGCTGATCACAGGGGTGCACCACCACGCCTGGGTGCACTCCTTCATCTTTCAGCACTAGAGAGAGAACCTAGGGTTTGATAAATGCCAGGCATCTAGCACTTCAGTACTTTAGCACTGAGCTGTATCTCCAGCCCCTGAAACTGGATTATCTTTATGTGTACATTAACTATTTGGTTTTTACCTACATAGGGGATCTAGTAATAGGCGCTGAATTGGTGCTTTTTTAACCTAGAATTTTAGGCTACTTGTAATGTATTTTGTTTATTGAGGGAGGGGCACAGGCGTCAGGATTGGAAGTCAGAGGACAGCTTGCAGGAGCTTTCCTCTCACCTGGCAGGTTCCAGGGGTTGAGCTCAGCTTGTCAGCTGGGCAGCAGGGAGGGACCTTTACCCACTGAGGGTCTCCCCGCTCTCAGCCCAGATGTTTATGTGGTGATGTGATTCCCCAACCCTTTCTTTCAGACGGCGAGGTGGAAAGTCACCTCTAAGGAAGCCTTGCAGAGGATCAGTGAATACTCTGAGGCTGCCATCACAATCAGAGGGACCTACTTCCCTCCTGGCAAAGAGCCCAAGGAAGGAGAGCGGAAGATCTACCTGGCGATCGAAAGTGCGTACTGTTGCTTCTGTTGGACGCTTGAGTTAGATCACAGTTGTGTAGACAGAACAGGGGGCAGTGTGAAATTGATGTAGGGAAGATTGAAAACAAGGAACACCTTTAAGAAATAAGTTATGTGTCGCTTGATGTCTTCCTAGGAGTTCAGTGACCAGATAAATAATGAGGCTAAAAGATAGATTTGTGGGATTTAAGTTTGAAAATTTCTATTAAGGGCATCCATTTTTCTTTTCTTCCTCTTTTTTTTTAAATACTGAGCCCTTAATAATTTTGTGTCTCTTCCTCATGCACAGCCTGTGCTTGCCATTTCTGCATGGTTCTAATTTTAGTACCTGTGCTGTCTGAGTGAGCTCAGGGCTGACACAGAGTTCGATGACTGTGTATTTTGGTCTGAGTTTAAGTTAGACAGTAAGCCAGCAGTACTGGCTCACTACCTTGGCGGGCAGTGCACTTCTAACATGACTTGAGGTGCTATCTTCTGGACCTCCTTAATGTGGAGAAACAGCCAGTAGAGTTCAGTAGTGTGAACCGTATGTTTTCTAATGAATCATCAGGTGCCAATGAACTGGCTGTGCAGAAAGCGAAGGCAGAGATCACCAGGCTCATAAAAGAAGAACTGATCCGACTGGTGAGTGGAACCCGCAGGCCTTATTTGTTTTAGTTACTCTTTCATCGAACTTTAATACAAACAGGCATAGAGATCATAAACACTCACTTGCCAGCAGAAGCCCTGGAATCACAGCACTTTGGGGAGTAGAGTTCAAGGCCAGGCTGCTGGGCTACTTAGAGACCCTGTCTCCACACAAAGATATCTCGATGAATTTGTAGAGTAGGCATAGCTCTGTAGTCACTATCCAGATGAAGATGTGCAGACTGTTGCACTCTCTGGAAGCCTGACCTCAGATACAACAAGTGCGTGGGATTAGTTCTGGGTGTTTCACCTCTGTGTGGTAACTGTGTGCTGCCTGCTGTTTTTGTATCAGCTTTATATGAAGAGGCCAGTCTGTTGTAGGTCGAAACAATACATTCTTTTACATACCACGCCATCCTGGGCATCTACGCCCAGCAGGGCTAGGCCCATCCTCTCCACTGAGGCCCACCCAGACAGTCTAGGGAGAGAGAAGGGGGCCAGTGGCAGGGAGCAGAGACTCAGACAGCCCCAGTCCACTTGTTAGGGAACCCACATGAAGACCGAGCTGTACATCTGCTACAGATACATAGGGTCTAGGCCAGCTCCTGCATGCTCCCTGGATGGTGGCCCAGGCTCTGTGAGCCCCCATGGTCCTAGGTTAGTTGACTTCTGGGTCTTGTGGTGTCCTTGACCCCTCCTGCTCCTGGAGCTCTGCCTGATGCTTGGCTATAGGTCTCTGCATCTGTATCTTCTGCAGGATGAAGTCTCTCAGAGACAGTGATGCTAGATTCCTGTCTGTAAGCATAGCAGAGGATCATTAATAGTGTCCCACTGGATGGCTCTCAAGTTGAGGCAGTCATTGTTTGGCTGTTCCTCATTGAGAGCATTTAAAGATTTATTTATTTGTTTATTTATTCAGTGTATGTGAGCACACTGTTGCTGTCTTCAGACACACCAGAAGAGGGCATCAGATCCTATTATAGATGGTTGTGAGCCACCATGTGGTTGCTGGGAATTGAACTTAGGACCTTGAGAGAGCAGCCAGTGCTGTTAAGCTCTGAGCCATCGCTCCAGCTGAGAGCAGAGTTCTTTATTAAACAATTCTGTCTCCCTCCACTCAGTAGCATGAGGCCCTCCCCGTTTTGGTTTTTTTGTTTGTTTGTTTTTGTTTTTGTTTTTTCGAGACAGTTTCTCTGTGTAGCTCTGGCTGTCCTGGAGAACTCACTCTGTAGACCAGGCTGGCCTCCAACTCAGAAATCCACCTGCCTCTGCCTCCCAAGTGCTGGGATTAAAGGCGTGCGCCACCACCGCCACCACCACCACCACCACCACCACCCACCCCCTGGCTCATTTTTGTTTTAGGAGATCGGGTTTCTCCATAGCTCTTGCTGTCCTGGAATTCTCTGTGGAGAGTGCCACTGACCTGGGATTTAAGGCGTGCACTACTTCACCTAACAGTAGCCTTTTTATTTTATTTTAACTCTGATAGTTTTACAAATTGTTAAAGAAAGTAATCTTAAACATTGACTTCTTTGTGTGTTTTCTAACCTTCTATCTTTTGTTTTCTATCATAGCAAAATTCATACCAACCAACCAACAAAGGACGATACAAAGTATTATAAACATCGGAGCCACTTTGTACCTGTGCTGTCTGTGATGTTTACAGTGTATTGTAAAGTAAGACTTTTAAAATTCTGTCTTGCTTATTTTTTAAATACAAGAAACTAGTGTTTGTTCAAGAGGTTGTCTGTAAGTACTACCCCATACCCATTCAAACTCCAGACCTGTTTTCAGAGTGTGATGTTCTTCAGTGTAAACCTTAGATACCAACACTTTAACCATCTGGAAGACTTGGGATTTTGTACTGAATGCAGTAATAAAGTATATCAGGCACTAAGGCGCCACTGACCTGTCCTTTCAGTGGAGTCGTGATGTGCTCATCGCCTTAGAAAAGGTAAAAAATCCTTGTCGTGTCCTGTTGCCGCCTCTAAGCTTACACCTCACTGGACTGAGTGGAGCATATGAACTGGATCCTGGGATGTTGTGATAGAAGTTTACAAAACAGGCTCTGAGTTTTTAATTTTATCAGAAATGAGTAATAGTCAAGCCTTGGTTTTATAAAATTAAACATAAATAGTATAATGGGATTTTTGCATTTCTTTCTTATTTCTTCCTACTTTTGAGAGAGTCTCTGTGGAGCATGGGCTGGCCTTGAACTTGTGATCCTCCTTTATCTGCCTTTCCAGGGCTTGGTTTTAGCACACTCAGCTTTCCATTTGTACTGTGCCGGTATTTCTATATCAGATTCTCTCTCAATCTCTGCTTTTGCCTAAGTGCTACCTCCTTTATTGACTTCTTTAGGGAAAGTGATTGGGACCAGTACATTCTATACATGTTCTGCCTGTCCCTCAAGGGTTTCTTCAGTCATCGATGGTAGGGTACTTACTATACCTTAATGTTTTTCTCTGCCTTTCCTGCAGGAAGATGGAGTAGGTTATGAGTTCCCCCTTATTAAAACAAGGCATGGTGGTGCATGCCTGCAGTCATAGCACCAGGGGTTGAAAGATGATGAATTTGAAGCCAATTTGACCTTAGATAATAAAGCCTCGTGGCACAAACCAACGCAGACAAGGCTGTGGGTATAAGTCGTGGTAATGCACTTGCTTAAGCGTGCCCAAGGTCTAACACGAGAAAACAAAACATTTTTGTTAACTGCTGTTGCTGGGGAGGGGAGGTGGCTCGGGGGGTGGGGTTCTTGCTGCCAGACCTGATTGCTTCAGTTCAACCCCTTGGATCCATATTGCAGAAAGTGCAAGTTGTTCTGTGATATGCATTACTGTGCATGTGTGCTCTCACGCACATACACAGGTCTAAATAAATGTAGCAAATGGAAATAAACAAATTATATCAAATACTGGTATTTACATTTCAGACCACAGAATTTCTTAGAAAAATTTGGTGCACAAAGAATTTGTTAGTAAAATTTAGTGCACAAAGAATCAAGAATTGCTCTTTAGAGCGTTTGAGGTCTAATTCTGACTAATTGGATCACCTAAAGAGACAGAACAATTTTTTATTCTCAATTTAAACCAGGTGTTGTGTCACTCACCTGTAATCCAGCCTTTGAGAGGCAGAGGCAGGATGGTTCCTGAGTTCAAGACCAGCCTGTTCTTCCTTGCATCTGGTTTTACATAGTGAGTTTCAGGCTAGCCAGAGCTACACAGTGAGGCCCAGTCTTATAAAAAGAGAACAAGCAAATATATGTGTATATATTGTTGATTTAGAGGTTGATTTTAAGTCAGAGCATACTAGAGTTGTTAAATACTTTTAAGGCAAGAGCCGTGATTCAGTGGTTAAAAGCACCTGCTACTCTTTTAGAGGACCCAAGTTCTGATACCTGCACCCAAATGGCAGCTTACAGTTGTCTGTAAGGCTACTGAGTAAATCTAAAGAACAATAAACCCGTGTAACATAGTTAAAAGCCATAGTGACAGCCAAGTATCCTACCTGTTAAGTGTAAGGTTACTGTACTAGAAAAGGAAAATGTACTTGGGAAATATCTTTAGACCTTCACATACCCAGTTACTTCATTCCAAGAACAGAGCAGTCATCAGTAAGAGCAGAAGAAAGAGAGCTTACACTGGAATCCCAGGCACCAGCACTTCTTCCTGCTTTGGTTTATTTATTGCTACTCTTCATCGCCCAGGTGGAGTTGGTTACTTTCAGAGTACCCAGCAGCCACTCTGGTGCAGTGGTGCTCCCTGGAACTCCACCCTGGTGCAGCGGTGCTCCCTGGAGACTCAGAAGTTACACCATGTCACATTTTCTGTTTGTGTATCTAGCTGTGAAGAAACACTGATAGCAGTTTGTTTTGAAATGAACTGTTGCCTAATATATCTGTTAGTGTCGACACTGACTGATTTTTAAAGTTTTAATGATGTACAGTTTAATTTGTTTTTTTAATGCAATATCAATATTTGCTTGAACTATCTAACTTCCTTACAGAATAAAGTTGACTCAGTTGGCACTTGTCTCAGATTATCTTCCCTTGAATGCTTTCTTTCTCTTTTGTTTTTTCTCTAATCTTTTTATTTGTAGACATCTAAGAGAAGTATTAGTGTTGGTATATCTTTTTTGCATTTCTTAAGGCACAGTCTCATTGTGTAGCCCTGTCTGGCCTCAAACTTCCTAGGTGAACCGGATTGGCATTGACCTCACAGAGAAAGATATGTCTGTTTCTGCTTCCAAAGTGCTGGGGAGCATACACAGTGTGCATCGCTTTTTAAGGAAAAAAAAATTCTCTTCTACTCAGTTTATCAAATATACATCCTTTTTAAGAAATTAGTGTTGCCGGGCAGTGGTGGCACATGCCTTTAACCCCAGCACTTGGGAGGCAAAGGCAGACGGATTTCTGAGTTTGAGACCACGCGCGCGCGCGCGCGCACACACACACACAGCTTCTTGGGAATTAAATGAAAAATTTTAAAATTAAGAGACAGTTTTCTTTAAACATTCTTGACTTAAACCAGGAGTGATGGTGCAGGCCTTTAATCTCAGCCCTTGAAGGCAGAGGCAGGTGGATCTTTGAATTTGAAGCCTGCATGATCTACAAAGTTCCAGGATAGCCACAGCTACACAGGAAACCCTGCCTCAAAACAAACAAAACATTCTCTTTTACTTTTGATTATCAAATATATATTCTTTTTAAAAATACATATTTTATATTATATGTACGTGTTTTGTGCTTGGTTGCCTTGTGTGAGCCCTAGGTCTGTTCATCATCCTAGAAGAGCCAAAGAAGAAAAAGGAGGTGGATATGAAATCGCAGCATCAGGTTCCCAGCAGCTCGCCCACACACTCCTTTCCATGATTCCATGGGGAGCTGGCCTTGTTTGAGTACACGTATTATATTAGTCACCACAATGCCTCTGTGACTTCAGTTTTTAGATACCAAGTCTGTTTTTTTTAAACTACATTTGTACCATTTTTAAAAATTGCATTTTATAGCCGGGCGGTGGTGGAGCACACCTTTAATCCCAGCACTTGGGAGGCAGAGGCAGGCGGATTTCTGAGTTCAAGGCCAGCCTGGTCTACAGAGTGAATTCCAGGACAGCCAAGGCTACACAGAGAAACCCTGTCTCGAAAAAACCAAAACAACAACAACAAAAAAAATTGCATTTTATATACTTTGTGTATGTGCATGTGTTTTTTCTTGTGAGGGTGTCCGCCACAGCTCAAATGTGGAGGTTGAGAAACAGGTCCTAGGAGTTGGAACTTTGCTTCCACCAGCGACTGAACTGTAGCTGTGGGTTCCTCTGCCCACTAAGCCATCCCACCTGCTCCACATCAGCATCTTGACAATGGAAAACAGTACCTGCTGTCCGAGCTACCCTGAGCTCCTTTGCTGCAGCACTCAGTACAGTTTAGCGTGCACATCACACACAAATGAAAAACAGATTGGCCATTTTTATTGCACTCAATACTATTTTATGTCTTTATTTTGTTCCTTTCGGGGGCGGGGGGGGCAGTGCCAGTGCCCTAGGTAGTCTTAGCTGGTATGGACCCCCGATCTCTTGCTTCACCTGAGTGCTAGAAATACAAGTGCGCTGCACAGCCTGCTACACAGAGCTCTACTCTTGTTACTGCCTACCTCATAGAATGTTAGCTTCCTGAGGTTAGAGACTGTAGTCCTCCTTTATCAATACCTACAGTCAGTAAATGCTTGATTTTACAGGCTGAGTTGTGTGTCCGAGACTATACACATAGCAAGAGTCAAGCTTAGGGCTTAGGTGTGTTTAGTTACTCAAGTCCTGCCTGTTGAGTGCAGTGTGTTTAGCAAAGGTGCGAGAGCATGGTGTTTCACTTTGGCTCACGATTAAGATATGCCACTACAGGCCAATACCATTTTCGAGGTGCTGGGTTCCCAGCAACACATCGGGCAAAGAAAGAGCAGTTAATACTGTTTGGAGTTTTGTTTGGGTTTTTGGGTTGTTTTGTTTGTTTGTTTTGCTATCTGCATGCTGCTACTGCAGCAGGGACTGGAGGGACAACAGACCAGGCCTGGAGGTGGTTGGCTACATACAGGTGTTGGGAATTGGTTCTAATGCTTTGTCTTATTTCTGCTCCCAAAAGCTGGGCTTCCAGACCTAAGAGTCCCTGTCCCAAACTGGCTTTGATCGATGATAAAAAATTGCAGTACAGCCATTGACAGGGCCGGACTTTTAGGTTGCACAGGCAAGGACTGAGAGAGGAAGAGGAGTGGCACACACACACACTCACACACACACACTCACACACACACACTCACACACACACACTCACACACACAGGCAAGGGACTGAGAGAGGGAGGAAGAGAAATGACACATGCAATTACTCTGAGGGATGAGATTTAAGAGCTGCAGAAGAAAATCATCTAACAGTGTAGGTGAGAAGGGAAAGCAGCCCTGTATATGGGGGTGGGGGGCTGCCCAGAGGCCACAGGGCAGCAAAGACAAACAACTATGTGCCACTTGGGAGATTTCCTAATGCTTAGCCATTGAGCTACTTAAGGTAATCAAAATTAGCCCGCATGTGTGTCTTTCATTCAAGAATGCAAAGGGGGGCTGGCGAGATGGCTCAGCGGCTAAGAGCACCGACTGCTCTTCCAAAGGTCCTGAGTTCGGATCCCAGCAACCACATGGTGGCTCACAACCATCCGCAATGAGATCGGTCGCCCTCTTCTGGTGTGTCTGAAGACATCTACAGTGAATTATACTGGTGCGAGCGGGGCTGTCCTGAGTTCAATTCCCAACAGCCACATGATGGCTCACGGTCATCTATAAGCTACAGTGTACTCATACACATAAAATAATAAATCTTTAAAAAAAAAAAAAAAAGGAATGCAAAGGGCTCCTGGACGGTTGCAGGACATGCAAGACTCACCGGGAGCTGTAGCGATTTAACAAATTTCTCACTACATTCAGGAGCATGTAGGTTGCCAAAGGGCAGATGCACTATTGAGGAGTCTCCTCTTACATGATCCGGAGCAAGGGAGGGAGGGGACCTTGACCTCCTGAAGGCTTGTGGGCCTTCCTTTCCACTCGGCAAGGGTAAGTTAATAGACATCATCTCAGAGTGTCTCATGTGGGAAGCCAGAGCTGCTCTTGAGGCAGGCAGAGAAGGACGGAAAAAGGAGAGTAAGAAAGCAAAGTTTCTTCTCTCACCCCAAAGTCTGGTTGAAATCTTGAGCTGAGAACTGAGAGTCCCAGCACAGCCAGTGTTTGCTGTGAGGACTGCCTAGAATGATGATGCTTTGTTTAGAGAATCCAGGGGTAGAGCTGAAGGGACGGCTCAGTGGGTAAACCACTTATTACCTAGTCCAAAGACCTGAGTCAGGTTCTTAAGACCCACGTGGTGAAAGGAGAGAACCTGGTCCTGTGTGTTGTTGCCCTCTGACCTTCCCACAAACTCTGAGACCTGTGCAACCTGTACCTCCAGATTAAAATGTAATTTAAAAAATATAATGAAAATAAGCCATATATCCAGCTCAAAACCCCTGTAACCTTCAGGATGGTCTCATCTTGACTTGTCCTGGAACTCTCGGAAGAGCCCTTGTCTACTACAGGTGGCACTGTGGGCCTGGTCTCTGTTACCCTCTCCTGCTGTTTCTGATTAGACGATCGTGTTCGCCCTAGAGGGAACAGCTAATCAACAGTGGCCAGATCTTTTTCCTAGTGGTAAGCACCTAGTGGTAAAAAGCACGGAACCATAAAACCATTTTCTCTGCTAATGGTTCTCAGCTTTTTGCAGCTGTATCTATATTGCCATAGAGAGTTCTCAGCAGATACTGCTTTGAGCCAGGTGTGGTACCCACTTAAATCTCAGCTCTCTTCTGGGGTGTCTGAAGATAGCTGCAGTGTACTTACATATAATAAATAAATAGACTGGAGTGGGTGGGGCTAGAGTGGGCCGAGAAATAATAATAAAAATCTCAACTCTTAGAGAAAGACAGGAAGATTAGTGTATCCTGACCAGCCTTAGCTGCTCTATGTGAGATCCTGTCTCCAGAAAAATATTACTGCTTTGAGGGGTCTTGAAAAACCGATTTTTAAACCTTTTCTTGTCACTGTTTGGGGGGAGTGAATTATAGATTACACTGAAGAGTACCTGAGGGGTGACTCTATGTTCCGCTGGATTGGGTCTGTAATCAATAGACATCTTCGGATGGGTCTTTGAGGGCATGTCCAAGAAATGTTAGCCCTAGGAAGTGGGAAATACTGCCTGCAGAGTACGGGGTGGGCTCCAGACGCTTCAGTCCAGGAACAAACAGTGTTGCCCGCTCCTTTGCTCCCTCCTAGTGAGTGCACCGCCGCTGCTGCCATCACTGTTGGCTTGTCCTCACATGTGGTCCCACCCGCAGGCCTTCTGGGCTAGCTTGGGACTGCTGAGGCGTCCTCTTCAAGGACTGAACAGCCGCTGGGTGCTTGGCTGTGGCCGCATGCAGACAGCCAGTGTTGTTTAAAGCAGTCTAATAAATTCCTCACATGCATGTATTTCTGTCGTTTGTGTTCCTTTAGAAAACCCTAACCACAACATCAGCTTCAGTCCTGCCTTGTTCCTTTCTGTAGCAGACTTTCTTGGAATGATCTCAAGAGGGGGTTAAGAATGGTCAGGGTGAGCCGGGCAGTGGTGGCGCACGCCTTTAATCCCAGCACTTGGGAGGCAGAGGCAGGAGGATTTCTGAGTTCGAGGCCAGCCTACAGAGTGAGTTCCAGGACAGCCAAGGCTACACAGAGAAACCTTGTCTCAAAAAAAAAAAAAGGAAAAAAGGAGAATTTGTACAACAAAAGCTGGTATATTTTGTGAGAATTCACTTTTCTTGAGGTGACTAGACCTTGGCACACAGAATTTTGCATTACAATCGATAGCAACAGACTAAACCTCAACAAGTTATAGTTTGGAGCTACTAATACTGGGGAGATAGAAGGGACTGTTCAGGCAGACTGTTGGGGAGCTGAGGGAGGACTGGTCAGGAGATGGGGCTCCGGCTGGAGGAAGGCTGGCAGGGAGTGAGGAGAGAGGGAGGAGGGGAAGGGGGAAGGTGCCATGAGGGAAGTGGATTGTGAGCTCATGGCCACAAGGGCCAGCTGGCCAATCGGAATAGGAGCAGCCCAGGCAGAACATGGCAAGTTACATCTTGGGGCAGTTGACAGGGAAGTAGACAAAGTAACTGGAGGTTGATGTCTGCTTGAGTCCAATGCTTTTAAGGCTTATTATAAATATGTTCTGTGTCTCTTATTTTGGAACAAAATGCTCTAGGGTGAGGTAGAAACCCCTAATCAATATTTACCACTACAACAGCTATTCTAGCATAGCTTCAGCTCAGCTTCTGACTCAACAGACTTCCTGGTCTTCTCTGGTCTTCTTGCTCTACTGTCTCCTAACAATATCGTCCCTCCCTCCCTCCCTCCCTCCCTCCCTCCCTCCCTCCCTCC
>JADRCC010088604.1:0-11522 GCA_019843855.1 Hylomyscus alleni
ACACACAGGGGCCACCAGGCCCTGTGATGGTTGTGTAGGCACACACAGGGGCCACCAGGCCCTGTGATGGATGTGTAGGCACGCACACAGGGGCCACCAGGATAAGCAAGCAAGCACACACCATGGAGGGTCCACATCAGGGCACAGCTCCCTGGACCCAAACCCTTAGGAATAATTTTCTTCAGAAATCAAACCCTCCTATTCTTGTTTCGAATGAATGTCCTTCACAGCTCTCTATCCAGTAGTTCTTAAAGGGTGTGTCCCAAGAGATTTTTTTCAAATAACCCACTGCCCGCTGGTACTAGCTCTCCAACAGGCATTCCCTCCTGTAGCAGTCAGGATCACTACTCCAGGCTAACTAGGGAGTCACGGAAGGGTAAGAACAGGCTGGGGATATAGGCTCCTCTGCCCCATGTTCACCGTCTGACAAATCCTCAGCTGCATGGGCACTTCAGTTGGTAGCATGCTTGTCTAGCATCCTCAAAGCCCTGGATTTGATTCCCCAGCACCACATAAACCAGACAGGGCGGCACACACCTGCAAGATCAGTCCTCCGAGGTGAGGGTGGGAGGACCAGGACTTCAAGGTCATCCTTTGCTACTTGATACATAGGAAGTTTTGAGGCCACTGTGGGATACATGAGGTGCTGTCTTAAAGAAATCTGGGGCTTGAGAGATGGCTCAGCGATTAAGAGCACTGACTTCTCTTCCTGAGTTCAATTCCCAGCAACCACGTGGTGGCTCACAACCATCTGTAATGGGAGCCGATGCCCTCTTCTGGTGTGTCTGAAGACAGGGACAGTGTACTCAAATAAATAAATAAATCTTTAAAAGGTTTTAAAAAAATCTGGAGGAACCCAGTTCAAGCCTTTTGCTTATGGGGTTAGCTTTGTCTTTGTCTTCTTGTTTTTCTTCCCCTCCCTCAGTAAAATGGGAACTCTTTGGGGGAGTAGGCCCTGGCCAAGTTGTAGGACTTCCGGTCTGATGGGAGGTTGCTGTCAGTAACTACTCCATCAGAGGCACAGCTGGAGTGGAAAGCGGTACTGGGGTACTGGACTGTGAACCTGCTGAAGTGTCCAGGGGACAGGAAAGGGCCCACATGCTTGGGTAGTGCAAACAGTCTTAGCCGGGAACTCGACTGTGCCCAGACATCATGCAGGAAAAAGGCACGGAAGGGCACAGAAGGGCACGGAAGGCTGCCACCCTAGTAGAAGCACAAGGAAGCCAGTAAAGCCAGGCAAAGATAAATGTCACCTGTCTCCCGTCTGCCTCCGGGGCTCCTGCACTGCACGTCTCTTGACAAAAGGATGGCTGCTCCAGTTTCTGAGGCACTGGAGAACACAGGCACAGGCATTGGAGAACACTGGCCGTCCACGTGAGGCTGTGTCTGTCATCAATGCACTTGACTCTGACGGAGATGTATCTTCCAGTCCCTGCCCCCAGACTCTGAAGGTCAGTGTTGACAGGCTGCATAAGAGCATGGGCTGGGTGTGATGTGCCAACCTGTCGTCCCAGGATAACAAGGCTGAGGCAGGGGGACTAAACCTGAGGCCAGCCTGCACTGCAGAGAACTCTATGAACATCCATTTTGATGACTAGGGTATATTAGAGAGGAGAGTATACCACTACTTACCAAATCTCCTACTGTGTGCCAAATCTGGTGCTCATCTTGTGCACAGTGAGTCCTTTATTTTCCCCTGCAGCCTTCTGATTTTTAGTGTATTAAAATACCTATCATATATCAGCAAACCTTTGAGAAATATTTATTACGAATTACACAGAGAAGCTTTGTCTCCCCCCCCAAAAAAAAGAAAAAAAGAAAAAGAAAAAATTTATGTGTGCTCTTACAGGTTGTGTGTGTGTGTGTGCACGCGCACGCGAGCGTCATAACATGCACGTGGGAATTAGAGAACACCTTGTGGAGATGGTTCTGTCATTCCACCTTCATGCAGGTTCTACAGTTGAACTCGGTTGTCAGGTTTACCAGGCTGAGTAAATCTTCACTGGCTGAGCCATATCATCAGCCCCAGCAAGTAGTTTTAAGTGTGCCTGCCTGCGCCGGTGGAGGCCAGAAGAGGGCATCGAGATGCCGAGACTGAATCACAGGAGGCTGTTAACTGCTGGGAGCCTTTCTCCAGCTAACCCCTCTCCCCCGAAGCAAACTTTTTTTTTTGTTTTTTGTTTTTTTTCGAGACAGGGTTTCTCTGTGTAGCCCTGGCTGTCCTGGAACTCACTCTGTAGACCAGGCTGGCCTCGAACTCAGAAATCCGCCTGCTTCTGCCTCCCAAGTGCTGGGACTAAAGGCGAGCACCACCACTGCCCGGCCGAAGCAAACTTTTAAAAGTTACATTAAAAAAAAAAAAAAAAAGACACTTCTGAAAGCCAAGAATGGTTGATCAGGTCCGACCCTTAGTGAGTAGCCCAGATAGCGCTGGCCAGTGTTTATTGAGCACATGTCATGTGCCAGGTGAGGTTCTAGGCGACTCACTGGAGGAGCTCCACAGTAACACTCGGAGTTCATACAGTTTTGCGCAGAGAATCAGAAGTAACCTGTGTTAGCTTTTTACACAGCAGGGCCAACTCCAGAGCCTGTGTTATATAGAATTACATCCTCTTAGTCACCCAGTTCCTCTAGTTAATTTGGGAGCATTTCCTGTCACTGACGAGAGTCAGGCTAAAGTACAACAATGATGAATATTTAAATCAAGGCGCATGCCTCGAGCTAGGACCAGGGTTGTAAAACGGCTTTACGGGAACTGCCACTTTCAGTCCCCATTTTAGGGATGAGGAAGCCAACTACTGAGGTGTTCAGGAATGTGCCCACAGCCACCCAGCTGGCAAGCAGTTGCGCTGGGGCTTTTAATCCTGAACAGCCCACAGCCACACCTCCTCCCCTCTCCACGCTCCACCGCCTCCTGGGAAGGTCGCACGCGGAAGGTCCAGGTGGCCCCGGGAGGTGCTCGGCTAAGTCGCCCGGCGGGCAGTGGCGGACTGCGCTCCCGCGGACGCACCCCTCGCTCGCCAGCTCGCTCGCCCTCCTGCGGGCGCTGCCGACCCCCGCAGAGCGGGGCACGGGGGCGGAGCAGCTCCGGACAGTGGCCTTTCCTCCCGGGAGAACCTGCCGAGGGCGGCCCCGCGCTCCTTCCTGTCCCTCCCACCGCGGCCCGGGCTCGGCGGCCGCTCGGCGCGGGGTCCCGGGCGCGGCCCGAGCGACTCTCGGCCGCTCCCACCCCGGCGAGTTCAAAAGGACGCGCGGCGCCCGGCCCTGCCCGCCCGTCGGACTGGAAAGGTGAGCGCGCCGCGCGGGAGCCCGGAGCTCGCACCCGGCCGCCGCGCGCCTGCGACCCGACCCGGCCGGGTACCGCTCGGCTGCGGGGACCCTCGACGGTCGGGGCGCGGGGCCGGGGCGCGCCGGGTTCCTGGGGAGCGGGGCGGGCCCAGCGGACGCCTCGGCGGGGCTCCTGGCCCTGGAAGCCCAGGTGCAGGTGACTGAGGGACCCGGATCGCGCACCGGCGCAACCGGGCCGACCTTTGCTTAACTTTCTCAGGCCTGGGGAAAGAGTCACCAATGCCACCGGCCCCCGGTCCCCCGCGACCGGGGTCAGCTCTTGAGGAAAGATTTGTTTATGGAAGCTGATTAGAACCGAAAGGAAGAGAGGGGACATATTTTTAAGAAGAGACTCGGGGAAAACTTGGCGCACGAGGCTCTCCTGGGATCTCCAACCCAGGAGCTGGGATCTCCTAAGGCCCTGCAACCTTAGGAGCCCGTCCACCTCATTCTTGTCTGTCCTTCTTCCCACAGATAGACTTCCCTACGAGATAGTCTGCCCTCAGCAACGATGAACAGCCTACTGGCCACACCTTCTCCTGAAGGTAGGTGATGGAAGTCACGGAGCAGGGGAACTGTTGGAGAATTCCCACCCCTGAGCATGCCGCATGCCGTGGAATTCCGCGAGGCCTCACTCAGTGTAGACTGGAAGACTCACCCATCCCCACCCTACCCTACCCCTACCCACGCCCCTGTCGCCGGGTCTCCTTCAGGAAAAGGCTCCAAGGAAACAGAATTCAACTTCAGTGAATTCTTTAGAGCAGTTTTATTCTCAAGTCTGGACCCGGCTAGTTCCAGGCACTGAGAGTTACCTGGGCTTAGGAAGTTCTCTGATGCCCAAAGGAGCCATTTTTACATTCACCCAGTAGTTAAATAAAGGAGAAAAGGAATCTTCTACAGGTTACCGGGAGGGCTCGGGCCTTAGCTTAATTGAAGAGAGTGCTCCAAGCGTGAGTTCAGCCTGCTGTACGGAATGAGTCTGCAAGATGAAACCCATTTTGATGGCCTGTGCCTGCAATCCCTGCAACTTGGGAGGTAGAGGCGGGAAGTACCAGAAGTTCAGGGTTATCCTCGGCTAAATAGTGAATTCAAGTCTAGCCTGGGCTACATAAGACCCCGTCAGAAAGATGGATGTGGGAGTGTTTAAAAATTCTAGGAGCCAGGTGATGAATTGAGTCGTACCTTTCATGTCCTAGTCAGGCTGGATCCGGCAGTTGGACAGATATTTACATATTAATTGGTTTCACCTTGTGCCAGCCTGGGTGTGGGAGGAAGAAACCTGTGATCTGTAGTCCTGTGTTATAGACTTGGTTTGGTTTGGTTTTTTCCCCAGGAGAACAAAAATCCCCTTCAAATGCCACTATTTTTGCTGATCTGAAGTCTGGGGAGGGAGAACCCCAGGGAAGGGAAATCTGAGGCAGTTTCTCCTGGAACTAGGGGCGCACGTGATTCAGATTCAGGCTCGTGAGTGGGGAGGTGAGCTTTGCAACAAAGTCTCTGGATGAGTTAGGCTCGTGTTTACCCTTCTCTGTCTGGTTATTTTATCCAGGGCAGTGCTTCAAGGATCCCCCAAGCTGTAGCGTGTCAAAATTTCCTTCCTTTTAAGTCTTAAGTAGTAGTCCATACATTTGTTTAGCACACATACGTCAGTATCTAGTTGCCATTTGCGTTTGATTTCAATCCTGTCGGATATACATCCTGAAGGAGAATTGTTGTTAATATTGCAATTTATATATTTTTAAAGAACCATGATAGAGTTTTTCATAGTAGTTGTGTTATTTATATCCCCAACTGGCAACACACAAGGTTCCGATTTCTCCACATCCTCTCTAACACATGTTATTCTGGGCAAGTATGATACTAGTGTCTTAGTGGGTAGGAGATGGTGTCTCGTGACTTTGTTTCCCTAGGGACTAGTGATATCCAAACACATTCCTGTGTGCTTGTTGGTCACCTCACCATCTGGGGAAAGGTGTCTTGTTGGTATGTTGTCTGTCCCGCCTTCTCAGCTCACACATGCTATAACACACAACCTGGAGATCAGAGGACAACTTTCTGAAGTCAGTTCTCTCCTTCTACCATGTGGGTTGGGGGATCTAACTCAGGGGTCTGGCTTGGCAGCAGGTGCCTTCACCTCCAGGCCAACTCACTGGCTTCTTGCACGGTTTTTAAATCATAGTGTTACGTTGTTGCTGAGTTGTGTGTTCTCAGTTCAACAGGTGGCCTGAGTGGGCGTGGAATTCTAGGACCTAGCTTTCAATTTCCTGCCCACTAGGTCTGAGCAAACATACATCCTAGCAAAGCCCAAGAGACGCTAGTGATCAGCCAGGATTCCCTGCAGGATGGAGTGCACCCCAGCTTGTACTTCTCCACCTTCTTGCTATGTTCCCTTCAAATCCTTGCTCCTCAGTCAGGATCCCCTAGTTCAGGAGTGCTGGATCACATGCACAGTTGGCCTCGCAGGCTGTTGATACCTTTGTCTCCTGCTCTTCCCTTGTTTTTGTTTTGTTTTGTTTTTTAAACAATTTAAAATGTGTTTTTCAGTGTCTCCAAGATAAGATCTTCTATATAGCATTAATACAATAATGTCTATAATAATGAGTACTTATGGATGAAGATATAGTAATGAATAATTAATTGACTGATACGTCAATCTTATTTAAAAGCTCATTACCTTGACTTTAAAAGAAATTTAAGGTCACTAAAATAAAATCATTAAAAGACATTTTCATAGGCCTCTGAGATTATTGTGGCCCAAGCTGCTGGCCATGTGCGGGCAATCGGAATAGAAACCTGTCTTAGGAGCTCTGGCCACCCAGCATACACAGTGGCTTCCTCCTCTGTGACCCTCACTGAATGTTAGATACTCAGCACTTTCCACTGAATCATTTTCTCACCACATGGAGGTTTTATTCTTGTTGTATTGAATCGAAAATCTGAATTTGAGGAAGTTAAGAACTTTTCAGTGATTTAAAAAAAAAAAAAAACTTCCCAGTTTAAAGGAAAAAAAGAAAAGAAAATTTCCCATCATGAGGCTGAGAGCAGAGGCAGCAGAGCCTGTGCCCAGCCCAAGCGACTCCCAAGGTGTGTTCTTTCTGTCATGGTCTGCTGCTCCGCGGGTCTCCTTCACCCAGCTGCAGTCACAGCAGAGGGAGGGATTCCAGCGTGCGCTCCTAAGGACAGAGGGCTGTGACAGTGACCCTGTCTGGCAGGTCTAGAGCAAATAAGCAGGTTGGCAGCTTCAGGTGGCAGCGGATCCGATGCCTCCTCTAGATAAGAGAACTGGCGGCTCTGGAGACCGGAGGCACAAAGGAATCAGCTGGTATCCGGGTCAACACAAAGCAAGCTGTGTGAGGGACCTGAAGGCCGGTGGTGGTTAGGAGCTGGGCGGAGCCTTCAAGCTGTGGCCCGCTACCCTGGCCACCTACCTACTCTGAGGTTCGGCCTTTCTTGGAAGCTCAGAAGGGAAGAGGGAGTGTTTCTTTCTTTGGGAAAACTGGCAGGAACTGGGGATCGAAGTTAGAGCCTTCCAAAAGCGACCCCCACAAGCACTGGTGTCCTGCAGGCCAGATCCCTCCTTTTGGTGCCAGGGTTCTTGGATTCGGATTGCTTTGTTGTTGTTGTGGGGTGGGGCTTGTGTATAACACAGCACTCAGGAGGCTGTAGACCTGGTGTGGTTTGCAATAGAGATTCAATAGCAACTAAAGTCAACAGAGCACCTAAGGTCAAAGGTCAAAATACCCTGGATAAACCTCACCCTCAACTCCAACCTTGTAATCTCCTTAAGCCCCCTGCTCCACCTCCACCATCTTCCCATTTCCTGCTGAAGGTTTCTAACTCCTCCATCTCCCCAGTTCCTACTGAAGGCTCCACCTCCACCATCTCTCCATTTCCTGCTGGCGGTGGCCACCGCACCCACATCCCAGTTCTCTGATTGCTGGGACAGTGGGTCAGCCGTCTGCAGCAATTCCTCTGCTGCTTAGATCCCATCCCTTCAGAAACATGGCACCAGACACCCTATCAGGTGTTTGCTCTGTCTGAGTCATTCGGGAATCTGTACCCAAGCCTGCTAGCATTTCTCCATCCTCCCTCGGGGCTCCAGCAGCACCTCCATTCCTTACCCACCTTGACAGAAAAACTCCATATATACCTTGAGCTACTCCTGGTGATGCATTCCTTTAAATCCAGCCCTTGGGAGACAGAGGCAGGCAGATTTCCAGGAGTTTGAGGCTAGCCAGGGCTATATAGTACAATGTCTGTCTGTCTGTCTGTCTGTCTTTCTCTCTGTTGCTCTCTCTCTCTCTCTCTCTCTCTCACACACACACACACACACACACAGGGGTGGGAGTTGGAATGGTGTGTATGAACGACAACACTCAGGTCCCCACCACTCTCAGAAAAAGCCAAAAAAAGTAAGCAAAGCAGACCTGTCTTTCCAGTGCTGGGGAGGTGGGATCCCTGGGGCTTGTTCACCAGTTAGTCTAGCAGAATCCCAGATGAAAGCCAGGCAGTTGTGGCTCACCCTTTAATCCCAGCACTTAGGAAGCAGAGGCAAGCAGAACTCTGAATGGAGGCCAAGCCCAGGCTACAAAGTGAGTGCCAGGACAGCCAGTGATGTGCAGAAACCAGTCTTGAGAAACGAAAACAAACAACAAAACAAAAGAAGTAATTATATACCTTTGGCTCACATGTATACCCAAGTGTACACACACGCGTGTACACACACCTTATTTATATTCTGCCTCCAGTTCCTTCTTCCATTTTTTCTGGAACCTACCCTAAACCACAGCTTTGCATTCAACTCTAAGACAGAAAGAACTTGTCTTTCGAAGGTCATTTTGGGTCCCATTTTGGTAAATGCAACAAAAGTCCAGGTGCTTGATCGATGGGGCTGCTGTGTGTGACCTACCAACCCAGGGTTGGGGTCACTCAGGGTCAGGGGGATCTTCCCCAGCCTCCTGTCTCAAGTATGCTAATGACTTCTTACATTTTCTGTCTGCCTTTCTTACACCGCTGGGGACCAGATCCAGGGCCATGCACATGGCCAGCCTTCTACATAGACAGGCTAGCCTTCTACCACTGAGCCATAACCCAACCCATCTTTTCTCATTTCTTGATATTGGGTCCAGATTTATTCTTTTTTTGGTGTGTGTGTGTAGCCCTGGCTGTCCTAGAACTCACTCTGTAGACCAGGCTGGCCTCGAACCTCCCAAGTGCTGGGATTAAAGGCGTGCGCCACCACTGCCCATCCCCAGATTTATTGACTTCGTGTATCTCTGATAGGCTGTCATGCACTGTCCCCACTCAGTTCCTCTCAAGGGCTTCCCCAGCCCAGGTAAGAGCAAACCTCTCCTCTCCCAGTTACTCAGGCCACACGTGTGTGACTCCACTCCACATCCTGTCCAGGTCCTTGCTTCAAAAGAGATCTGGCCACTTTCTCACTGAGCGGCTCCTCTACCCAAGGCTTGGAGGTGAATGGAGAAAGGCTCCCGTTTGGGTGTTTAGGGTGTGTCAGCCTCTGCCTTCTCACTCTAAGCCTGTTGTCCCAGCCACAGAAGGATTCCTTTAAATTAGTCTGTTAGAATTATGTGTTGCCACAGAGCAAGCAACCCAACATTCATTTGCATAAAACAGCGGCAGCCACCTGGTGTTTTAAAGAGTTTGGCTAAACACCTGCTGCCCGGCATAGACCGCATTCACCTGGCATGGGCACAAACCCAGCTTCAGTTGCCAGCCAGCAAAAGGAATCCAAGCAGGTCATCATTTCTGACAGCTCTTGGGATGGTGTGTCTCGCACTCAGGCATGGAGCTGTGGTGGACGGGCAAGCCCACAGCGCCCTCCAAGGGCCTGGCATTTGTTCAGCTATCAGCTGAACCTGGAAGCTTGGTTACCCTCCACATACACTCATCCTCTCGTAGGTGAGACAGAGCCTCTCCAGGATACGGTGGTCTCAGGATTTCAAGTGTAATATTTGGAATTCTAGGGTCCCCTAGCCTTTTCTACTAAATCAAGGTCATTTATATGAGTACACTGTAACTGTCTTCAGACACACCAGAAGAGGGCATCAGATTCCATTACAGACGGTTGTGAACCACCATGTGGTTGCTGGGAATTGAACTCAGGACCTCTGGAAGAACAGTCAGTGCTCTTAACCACTGAGCCATCTCTCCAGCCCAATGTCTACATTTTTTTTAAAGGATTTTTTTCATTTTTGTGTTTATGTATATGAATGTTTTGCCTACATACGTCGTCTGTCATATGCATGCAGTGTCTGCAGAATTTAGAAAAGACTATCAGATCCTCCAGGAATTAGAGGTCCAGGACATTCCATGTAGGTGCTGGGAATCGAACCTAGGTCCTCTGGAAGAGTGGTTAGTGCTGCAACAGCGGAGGCATCTCCAGACCCCGCAGTGTGCATTTTAACAAGATCTCTAGCAGACTGTTAACAGTGTTGAGGAAATACAGCTTTGTAATGAGCCCATGGCAGCCTCACATCTCACCCACAGCTGCCGCCCATATTGCAGCCATAGCCAGGCCCACATGCTATCAGCCTGTGGCTTCATCTCCCTTTCCCTCCCTCCGTGTGGCACACTTGACAAGCTGTGCACACTCCAGCCCAGGAGACTTCCAGCATTCCTTGACCTTGTGGTCCCTGCTGTTCTCGTGACTGCCTCCCTCACAACCTTCCACAGCTTTATTCAGGTCGTCTCTCAGGAACTTTCCCTCGTATTTAAAATTGCAGCTCCTTCACAAATCCCACCGTCTGCCGATTTCTTGCTAGTTTTCCCACATATCTTGAACCAGCAACCACTATGGAACTCTTCTTCCTCTCTTTAGTGTATTTTCTGTCTTTCCTCAATTGCCTCAGCTCTGTCCTGAGCAGAGCCTAGCTTCCCTCTGTGCTCTTTCCCCTGTGCACTTTCTCTGTGGGCTATACTTGCAGGTGGGTGGGGCTGCCTCTCAGAACACAGCCTGTACAGGTTATGCTAGCCGAAGATTGAACGTTTCAAACCAGCCTGGGTTATACATCTGTCTTTAAGTGAGGGAAGGGGACTGGAGGGATGGACCAGTGGTTGTAAGTGTGGCTGCCCTTCTAAAGGACCTGGGTTCAATTCTCAGAGCCCACATGGCGGCTCACAACTTCCTCTAACTCTCGTCTCTGGAGATCTGACCTCCTCTCCAGGCCTCCATGGCACCAGGCATGCACACAGTATGCCGACATACATGCAGACAAAGCACCTACACATAACACACAAAAACATATATTTTTTTCAAGAGAGGGTTTTTTTAATTTTGATAAAATTATAAAATTTACTGTGTGTCTGTATGTGTTACTGGGAACTACACACAGAGCCAAGCACACACTAGGCAAGTGCTCTCTGTCCTTGGCCCCCTTCTAGATGTCCAGTCTGTGCCACTTAAGGACATTTACCCCATTTTTCAATGTCCCAAACCAAAACTATCTGTCAAATGTATTGTCTCTCTGCCTCCTGAATTTGATTATTCTAGGTCATCAATAATCTATATAAATGCAATAATATAATACTTGGCTTAATACAATAGGATCTCAGTGCACAGCCTTGGCTGCCCTGGCCTCTCTGTGTAGATCAGACTGCTCTGGACTCTGGGTAGACCAGGCTAGCCTCCATCTCTGAGATCCCTCTGTCTCCTGGGGCTGGCCTCCAAATCTGGGCACCACCGCACCTAGCCAGTATTTGGCCTTTGTGCCTGGCTCATTTACCTGGGCAACAAGGCTTTCCAGGATCATCTGTGTTGTTCTACACATTAGGATTTCCTCTCCCTCCTCCTTTATTTTTGTTTTATGTATACGTGTGCCTTTTGAAGGCAGAACTAGAGTTAACAGGTGTTTGTGAGCCTCCATGTGTGTGCTGGGAGCTAAACCCTGGTCCTCTGCAAGCACCGCTGAGCCTTACACACTGAGCCATCCTTCCCTCCAGCTCCATCATGGTGGAAGGCAGATGGGCATTGAGATGCTTCATCCTGTGATTCGGAAACAGCACCTCTGTGGTAGCATCCGCTGACATCATTCTCCTGTTTCCTGAGTATATACTCGGAAACAGACTTCATGCCAGAGCTGTTAAAATTTTAGACCTGTGAAGGTAGTGCTCTGGTGGCGTTTCATTATTGTTATTTGATTTATTTTTGTTTTTTTGTTTGTTGGGTTTTTTTTTTT
>JADRCC010088726.1:0-10607 GCA_019843855.1 Hylomyscus alleni
GCGTCTCATTTTACTTTCATTATTTGTGGATCCCTCCACCCCAGTCCACTGTTCATGTTTCTTACTCGAGTACAATCATTGGGTGCCTTAGTACAAGAAGAGCTGGTATTCCTGAAGCGTCAGATACCATGAAAAAAGGGAGGGGGGAGGAAGAAGAGGAGAAGGAAGGGGAGGAATTAAGTCAACTAACTCACCATTTGAATATGAATTTTCTATTAAATATCCAAATATATTAAGGAATACAAATTCTTACCCCTTCCCCACTGCCTGTTCAGTCTCCTCACTCATTAAGGTCCTGTGGGAAACAAGTTACAGAAGACCTGAAGGGACACAGTGAAATACACACACCTATCAAACAGAGGAAATAGAGGGTTTTGGTTTTTTTCTGCTTTTCATCCAAACTTCAACCGAGAGAAAATAGAATTCCACCTTCTATCACCTGCAGCTTGTAGAAAAGGTATGTTACCTATTGCTGTGTCCCTGCTAACAAGGTACTGTGTGGCACTGTAGTACTCGTTGCTACTATACATGTTTATGGTATACGATGGATTACATGCACTTTCATCAGGAAAACTTTTTCTGTGTGAACATGTGTCCCACATTCCAAGAGAAGAAGGTGAGAATTAATTTGGGGGCTAGGAATAGAACGTATTTGTACTTTGGCAATTTCTGACATATGTACAATGTGATTCTTCCTTTTTGAGACAGTGCTGAAAGTGCATTCAAGTATACACATTTGGATGTAAAGGTTGATGCTTAGTCAATAGAGTTTGCCACAGGATTCATGTAAGTATTAACCTTTGGCTTAGAGCAACACCTGCTATGTACCCTCTTATTGGCAATCTGCCTAGAATTCATAATTTGTAGACTTTGTTCAAGTCAACTCTCTTATAATTCTCAACACCTTGGTCTAGCTGCATCTACTCTACCCTAATATGACTTTGTGTTTTGAAATGGTCTTTAGTTTTACTCTTCCACTGGGGTTGGAGAACAAGGCAAGTGTTTATAAAGAACCAGAACCATGTGAATGTAGGAATCTCAAAATTAATCTGGCCTCCAATACTAGATGTCTATCTTAACAGATATGATCATCATAGACATTGCACAATTCATGTCCGGTAGCTACCAGAATGCACGTCCACTCGTGGTACTCAAGTATTTCACAAAATTCATAAAGGCCACTTCAAGGACTTGGTGTTCCTTCTCTTAGCCTATATCTGAAATTTCTCGTGGGAACTACATGATAGCTTCAAACTACATCATTATCTTTCAAGGCTAGAACACAGGGTTCTGATCAAAGTATCTTAGTTGCTACTATGATCCCAGTCTGATTGAGCCAACAATCTTTCTCATTTTTTGTTTTGTTTTATTTTAATTTATGGCGGTGGTGTTTTTTAAAGCCATATGTTCTTGGTACTAATGGCGTTAAGGAAAAACTAGTGGTCATATTTAATAGACACTTTTTACCCACTTAATCCAGTAACAGATAGTGTACTATATTCTTTCTTCATGCTATGTACTTTTAAATATTTGACAATTTCATACATTCATATAAATAATTCAAGTCCATGTCTTATACCCACCCTCCTGCTGGAACATGTCTTCTCATCAAGTCACATTTTACTTTTGCATCTTTCCTTTGTGTGTGATCCACTGAGTTGAATTAGAAATTTTGCCCACACATGGGTAGGAGGTTATTTACTAAAGCAAGAATGTGACTTACCAGTGGCTACCACTATCAAAGAAAATTACACTCCTCTCCCAAGAACATTTAACAGCCTATAGTCCCTCATGGAGAGATGGGACCTTGGTCCCACCTTTCATCCATGATGAAAAGAAAATAGGCCCACTTTTGTGCTTGTCTTCTGCACGTAGCCACAGCCTCAGTGCAATAGCTACATCACATACTGAACATTTCTGCTGCACGTCTCCACATCCTTTGGCTCTTCCAGCCTTTTCCTCCTCTTCTGCAATGTTCCCTGACCCTTGGTATACTACATTCTTACTATCTGACATTTCTAATCCTCCCAATAATTTTGTCAAATAAAAATAAACACATTTGTTTTGCAGATGAGAAAATGGAAATTTAAGGAGGTTGAATTCTAAAGGCCCATAGCCAGGATTATAAAACAGATTCAAATCCCAAAGTCATGCAACCTCTCATTCTTTCTTCCTTTCATTTCATCTTTATCAAGTCCCCTGTGCTTCATGAGACTTCCTCCTTAATCATGGAAATTATTGAGAAAATGACTGAAAAATATTTATGACCTATCTCCCTGGTGTCTCCAATAAATTATCCAAACAGTAATGATTCTCAGGACAGTTACTGCTAAGAAAGAGAAGCCCTAACAGAAACAACTTAGATATTCAAGAAGAAATTGGAAAACAATTATAAAGCACATTCACAAATACAATACTACACAAACATTAAGAATGATTATCTGAGGGCCAAAGAGATGGTTCACCAGTTAAAAATACTGCTGATCTTCCAGAGGACACAGTTCAACTCCTAGCACCCATAGAGTGGCTCACAACTATCTGTAACTCCAATTCTAAGGAATCTGATGCCCTCTCCTAGCCTTCTAGGGTACTGCATGCATACAATACACAGACTTATATGCAGGCAAGACACCTATACACATAAAATAAAAGTGAATAAATCAAGAACAATTTTAAAAGAATGATTATGTAGATAGATATTTATTGACACAGAAATATTCTCTTAATATACAGTTGAATGAAAAGGAAAGTCAAGAACAGAATGTTCTCATTTTAGACAAAAATGAGAAAGAAAGGATTTATGTAAATAGTGAAAATTGCTGCTCCAAATGTTACCAGTAGTTGCAGCAATGCGGTAGGACTATGGGAGACATTTCTCTTTCTTTTCTATTATGTCTAGTTGTCTGTGATGAAGCTGCTTCTTTATGTAAGGAACAAAGAAAATGGTAAAGGATGAAAATCAAAACATTGCTTAAAGCAAGAAGTGTGAACTAGTAGAATGAGCTAAACACTGGAAAGGAAAACGTGAGTATGGTAACATACACCAACAATCACAAGAGAGTGAGGCTAGAAGTTCAAGAGATTAGAGCCAGCCTGGGCTACATAGTGAGAAAAACAACATCATTTTATCCTAAAGAAACAATGTGGCAGTGATGTGTAAAATAGTAGAAGCAATATGGATTATTTTACTGAGTACAATAATGTGAGCTGGGTAAGGAACTGCTTTTAACTATAACCATTTTAAATTGTATGTATATAAAGATTTTTCTACTTTTAGAAATTCTCATGTAAAACTTAGGTGAGAAAAAAGGATACATAAAATTTTTATGTGCTTTCCAATCCTGAAATTCGACCCATTATAGTACCCTAAGATATAAAACATGATAAATGATATGAATTGTGTTTGTTAAATGCATAATATCATTCACGGTAAAAATTATTTTTGGCAGAATAGCAGATCCAAAAGCTTGGAGTTCATATTCTACTTAGTTATTTAATCTCTCTGGCCTCAGACTTGCATCTGCAAAACAGGTATGATCATATGTAACAACATGGTTAATAAAGGTACAATATATAAATGGAGGAAAAAATTTTAAATGAATGAAAAACATTTTGGAAGGTGTTAGTGTATAAAATTCAGTCAGTGAATGTTAATTAACAAAAAGATAAAACTCAAGGTAACATTTCAAGATTCAGACTGAGCCAATGGTATTTAAAAAAAAAAAAAAAAAGCAAACTGGCTGGAAGTCAGCCCTAAACAGTTGACAAGTTAGCTGAGTCTATTATTATTTGTAAGGGTCGGCAATGTAAGGCAATTACACTTTTCTAAAGGCAAGTTCCCTGGGAAGGCAGTAAATTAGGCAAAAAGAGAGTCAAGACTTCCCAAATTAGACTGATATCTACCTGAAGGAGGGATCGTACCTAATTCATCTTTAAAAAATACTGTGTATGACCGAACAGTTTACATGTCAGATGCTATAATAGTATGATTCCCTTTTTGAAAATAACATAAGAGCGTTCAGTCTACGACCTGACAGCATGGCTATGTTTAGCCCTTCACCCTCCCTCCATATAATACCTTTGGACTTCTATGGCACCTTTTCGTGTTTCTTCAGTTTTCCTTCTTTTATCTCTTCCTGAGTTCCCAGTCTTAACAGATGTCACACATATAACAACACAAGGCTCAATTATTCAGGCATCATCCCTACTTTCTATTACTTATTACTCACTGAAATACAGTTTGAGTTCAAATTATATCTTTACCTTGAATGAATGCTCTATGTGGTGGATGTGTTGATATCTGTAATGACAGGTTCCCACAACTGTTTGTCTCAGGTTTTATGGTACCTTTTAACGTGGACCATTCATTTTCTAGACAGCTGGGACATTATGGTTTAGAATATCTTCAATCATCCATCAATATGATTCTTGCTCATTTGAAGATCACTTCAGATCTGGTACTGCATCCCCTAAATACCATATGTTATAGATTTCTCTTGGGCATCATGTCCCTGTACAGAGTCTGAGTATTATCAGGCCATTCCATTTGTCTCAAGAAATATTCACATTCACATCCTCAAATGACACAGACGTATTCATCTTCTTCACTTTTGAAAAAAAAAAAAAATACACGACTTGGGAATTGCAGCTTCTGGGACATAGAATCCAACTTGGCCTAGGGACAGCAAAGAGAAGGAGCCATGCATACAACATCTTCAAGGCTCCTTCAACAGTAGTATCAGTTACTTTTTCTGCTGTTTTGATAAAGTACAAAGACCAGGGTAACTTTCTTTTTTTCATAATTGTTTAAATTAATTATTTTACTTATTTACATTCCAGCCATTGCTCCCCCACTCACACAGTTCCTCACCCCATTCCCTCTCCCCCTTACTTCTGAGAGGGTGCTCCCCTCCCCATCCCCCTTCCCTGGGGCCTCAAGTCCCTACAGGATTAGTACATCTTTTTCCCTTCAGGCCAGACCAGGCCATCCTCTGCTATATATGTGGTAGGGACTTCAGACCAGCCTGTGTATGCTGCCTGGTTTGTGGCTCCATTGCTAGTATCTGCTGGGGATGGGAGGGTTCAAGTTAGTTGAGACTGCTGGTCTTCCTATGGGGTCACCCTCCCCTTCAGCTTCTTCACTTTGTTCCCTAATTCAACCATAGGGGTCCCAGGCTTCGGTCCATCGGTCGGGTGTAAGTATCTGTATCTGTCTCAGTCAGCAGCTGGTAGGGCCTCTCAGAAGGAAAAGTTTGATTTGGCTTACAATGTAGAGGTGATAAAGAGTCCTTCCTGGTGGGAAGTTTGGCAGCAAGGTCAGACTTGAGAGTTGGAAACAGAAGCTGAGAGCTCTCATCTTTAAACACAAGCAGAAAGCAAAGAAAGTAAATTGGAAGTGCTATGAGAATGTAAACACCCAAAGGCTCCCCCACACACCCTATGACACACGTTCTCCAGCAAGGCCAAACCTCCTAAACTATCTCAAGCAGTGCCTCAAACTGGGAACCAATTTTTTTCAAATGCCTGAGTCTATGTGGGACATTTCTCATTCAAACCACCACATTCCACTCCCTAGCCCCCACGAAACTACCAGGCTATCATAATACAGAATGTACTTAGTCCAGCTTCAAAAGTACCCACCAACTTTCTCAGTCTAAACACGGTTTAAAGTCCAAAATCTCTTTTGAGACTCAAAGCAATCTCTTAATTGTAATACACTGTAAAATCCCCAAAAACAAATTTCATACTTCCAACATGTCTTAGCCATTGTTCTATTGCTGTGAACAGACACTATGACCGAGGCAACTCCTATAAAGGACAACATTTAATTAGGGTTGGCTTACAGTTCAGAGGTTCAGTCCATTATCATCATGGCAGGAAACAAGATGGCATGCAGGCAAACATGGTGCTGGAGAGGCGCTGAGAGTTCTACTTCTGGATTATTAAATAAAAGAAAGAGAGACTAGGCCTGTTTTGAGCATTTGAAATCCCAAAGTGCACCCCCAATGACACAGTTCTGCCTACAAGGCCACACCTCCTAATAGTGCCATTCTTTGGTGAGCAGTCATTCAAATCTATGATCCTATAAGGGCCATTTCTATTCAAACCACCATACAACATATGATTACACAGAATATATGTTAGCATCCCAAATGGAAAGAAGAGGAGCATAGTGAAGAAAATCTAGACCAAAGCAAGACCAGAGGGCAAACAGCAATACCTGTAGACTCATCCATTGTCAAATGGGTTGGATGATGCCACCCCTCCTATACTTCTCCCTTAGAATAGTTTCACTCCCTGTATGTAGACATTATTGGCAGATACCCCATGGCTCTGACATTATGCAGCTACTTTAGAAACCAATCTGACATTACATTACATTACTAAAACTGAAAACATATATCATGGTATAGACAGAGATGTGCCACCTAGATGTTCGTAGTGCATTCTGTTCATATTTGGAAAGCAAAGTAAAGAGATGGCTTCAACTGCTAGCTTCCAGAGTCTGCCCCAGATGCAGAGAGACGCTTGAGCCAAGGTCTTACAGATGTAAGGTGAATAAATAAGGCAGGGATGAAAGGGGCCATTTCAGTCACACAGTAAACTCACCAGTGAGTATTACTTGTTCCAAAGATTCAATGAAAATGTACTGCATCTGTATACAACTAGTTTTGTGAAAAACTATTAGGTGAAATTAACAAAATATGAAGCATATACTATATATTCTTAAACATGCAAATAAATATATGTATATATCCTATCTTTATATGTTATAACATAAAAATAAGAACAAAGAAGAAACAGTTATCACAAAAGTCCAGTTAGTTGTTTATGACCAGAGGTGATAATAAAATTTTTGTGGTACTAGGTATCAAATCTACAGCCCTGACTCTGCTAAGGAAACCTGTTACCACTAAGCTGCTCCCATAGCCCAATCTTCAGATTTTTTTTTTAAACAGACAGTATGACACAGACCTTGACAAATGGAAATAAACAGTAATTTCTGTACTTCAGAGAATTCTGGCTCAGCAACTGGCCCGGGTTTAATCTTGAGTTGAGGGAGGATTGATGAGAGAGGTATTGTGTTCGATTTCCTGTCCCTACTCAGGTGGAATTTACATGGGCATTGGCTTTCTAATTATTGTTAAAGTGTGCATGTCTCTTTTATGCACATTAAAGGAAGGGGGGAAAGCAGACACACCATATGAAATATAAGCAGATTTTTTTAATAAGCATTTACTTTAGAGAGGGTGACTATAAAGTGCTGAGAAACTGGTGGGAGAGGAGAGATAAGAATGAGGAGAGGCCATCATGTGTTCCTGTATTCTGCAACAATACGATACAAGATAGACCTTGAAGAGTTCCAAGAAGTTCCCTAAAAGGTACAAAGAGGCACTGTTGCACAGAAGTAGGAGCATTCCTTTCCAGCTGAGCAGTAATGGGAGAAGAACTTCAAAGCAGGCAGCCCTATTAAGGTGAGTGCTGAAGAACTGAGGGTTCCATCAGGTAAAATAATAGCGGAGATGGGAGATAGAGAGAGCTAAATTAATGCCGACACTGAAGTAAGGAGTATGTGTCCAGGAAATGCACTGCATTTCTACACTGATTTTGCTCTTTAACACCTTTCTGGAAATTCTAGGCCTTTCATCTTTTTCTGTAAGGAATATTTAACAGATCCCTATGAAAGTACTACATGCTTCACAGATGCCTTATGGAAATGATATTGTGTGGGGCTCTTACTGTTGCGTATACTTCCATAAGCGATAGAGACTAAATTCTAGAGTTTACACAGCCTCTACCTGGGACATTACTTCTTTCCAGAGAACAGTGATGAGGTTATCCACATAAAACTCGGTCAATTCATTATTTGGGAATTCTTTCAGTCACTTCCTCCTTAGATTCAATGAAACTCTCCCTCCTTCAGGATCACCATATTGATTTTGAACTTCAGAGTTTAAAAAGAAAAAAAGATTGAAATATCAGTTGGAGGGGAGGAGAGGAGCCCATTCCTTGACCCCTGGCTGTGGTTTTCACTGGCCTTGCCAGAAGTGTCCAGTTATCCACACGAGCTGCCATCCACTAAGGAAGTCATCTGTCTATCAGGCCTCTAAGGCCCAGGCCCCTAACTGCTCCCCAACACAGTTTCTTCTTATCATTCCCACGAGGCCTCCACTTTTAATTTCTCTTCTCTTCCTACTTGTGTTCTTATCACTTCTTCGGCTTTTGTTTGTTGAAGCTAGAGAGATAGAAGTGAAGGTGTGACATGTATCTATCAACAGTAAGATCATCTATGATTATTGCCTGGGTATATGCTTCTTATATTCTGCACTGAGACTTAAAATGAAAACCAAGACTAGGTTCTTCTCTCTGTGGCACCTGCATAGGAGGTAAGATCAGTCTGGGGCCACACTGTTTTCATTAATAAGGGTCCCAAGGTAGATGCACTTAGGCAATCTTCACAGATCATCTTGATCTATAGCAGTGTTGACTAAGTATTACTCGACCTTGCAGCATTCACATGCAGAAGCTGTTTTCAAAGTTGGATGTTTTGTAATAACAACACTGAAGGGAAGAGTGACCTGGGGAAGGAAGAGAATTAGCTAGTGGCGACACAAGACAGGGTGCTGAGAAAGGAGAATAAATGAGAACAAAGTATAATAATGACATGTATGTATGAAAATATCACTATGGAAAGAATTATGTATGAAAAGAATTATGTATGGAAAGAATTCTGTACGCTAACTTTAAAAACTCAACAATAAGTACCCTCAGAGCTCCCAGGGACTCAACCAACAAGGACTATACATGGTGGGACTGATTGTTCTGGCAGGATGTGTATAGTAGAGGATTGCAAAGTCAGTCATCAATGGGAGGAGAGGCCCTTGGCCCTGTAAAGGTTCTGTGCCCCAGTGTAGGGGAATGCCAGGGCCGATAAATGGGAGAGGGTGGGGTGGCAGGCATGGGGAAGGGGGAGGCAACAGGGGTTTGTTCTTGTTGTTTTTGTTTGTTTATTTGTTTGTTTTTTGGAGGTGAAACTGGGAAAGGAGAAATCATATGGCATGTAAATAAAGAAAATATCTAATAAAAAATCAAAAGAAAAAACCTCAACAATAAAACCTGCTTATAACTCATAACTAATGCCCCCTAGTGGTGACCTTGGTTTTGCAAATACCAACCCAGTCACTGGATTAAATTCCTGGCTCAAGCATCTGATGCAGCATTGCTAAAGGATAAAAATTATAATAAAGATAATAAAAGTCTGTCCCCTCCTCTTGAATTTTATAGTTTGAAAAAATATTGTCTTGCTCACTTTAATAATTTTAATTTTGTTTAGACATGAAATTAGAGATCTTTACTTAATTTTGCAAACATGGCTGATTTTATTCCCAATAAATGTCACCGATTTGGAATGGAGGCATAATTCTGTCCTTTCCCTTAGGCTTTCTAAAGTTCCAATTCAAGAAAATTTCATATTAAATCTCAGGATTTTTGATCAGCTTATGGCTTTCATGAGTATCATCTTGACAATTTGTAGACGTTTTATCAATTTTACACTCTGTATGTTAACATCACCATTTTTCTGATTCTTTGGAAAGATATTAAATATTTTATGAGCATTTTTTTGTAATTTTACATACTATAAAGGTCAAAACCAAGATGGCAAGCTAACAGTGTTCAAGTGGATAAACAACTGAACACTGGCATTGTGATCAAACCCATCTTGTTGCCTCTAACTATTGCACATGTTCAATTCCAAAGTCATGATGGCTAAATCGAATTGAATTCAAGTCTGCCAAGAATAGTCTTGCACAGTAGCTCTAAAAAGACATATCCAAGGACTTGTGGATGAAGCTCAGTAATAGAACACTGGTCTAGCATGTGCAAATCCCAAGAATTTTCCTTATATAATTGAAGAAAAGTACATTCAAAACCAGGTGTGGTGATTCACAGCTGCATTGCCAGCAAGTGTTGCTGTTGTGAGATTGAGGCAAGAGGATTGTTGTGATTTTGAGAGTTGCCTGTTCTATCTAGTGAGTTCCAAGACAGCCTGAACTGTAGAATGAGAAATCCTGTCTCAAAAATAGAACAGAACAAAACAAAAGTCAGAGCTGATAAGATGGCTCAGAATGTAAAGGCATTGCTGTCAGACTTGACAGCCTAAATTTCAGTCCCTGAGACACACATGCTGGAAGGGAATAACTGACTCCTTCAAATTGTCTTTTTTTTTTTTTTGCCTCTTTATTTTTTTTTACTCTTTTTTTATTTTATTTTTTTAAATGAACAAATAAAAACAACTAGAACAAACCCCTGATACCCCCCCATGTCTGCCACCCCACCCTCTCCCACTTATTGGCCCTATCATTCCCCTACATTGGGGCACAGAACCTTCACAGGGCCAAGGGCCTCTCCTCTCCTTGATGACTGACTATGCAATCCTCTACTATACACATGCTGCCAGCACATTCAGTCCTACCATGTATAGTCCTTGGTTGGTGGTTGAATCCCTGGGAGCTCTGAGAGCATTGGTCAGTCCATATTGTTGTTTGTCCCAAGAGGCTGCAAACCCTTCAACTCCATTAGTTCTTTCTCTAACTTCTTCATTGGGG
>JADRCC010088802.1:0-10000 GCA_019843855.1 Hylomyscus alleni
AAAAAAAAAAAAAAAAAAAAAAAGAATATCATGAAAATAGTAAGAGTTTTAGCAAGAAGCCATTTCAGTGTCTCTCTATTCCAGCAAACATAATCTTCTGCAAATAGGACCATTCTTAAAGATGAAGATAGATAATATCTTTCCTCCAATTTTTCATAGTGAACATTTCCATGAAATAAAATAGGCAAGTTTATAAGACAATATTTAAATTTCAGATTTAAACTATGATGAATGCAATTTGTATTAATTAATATCTTGTATATACCTGTGAAATTGACCAGTAAATTTGGGCAACAATTGGTAAATTGGATTTTTTAGTTACTTAAAATGCAAATTCTGCAGTCTTCAGTCATTTTCTGTTTATATATCAGTTATTCATTTCCACTATATTCAGATTTTATGTGAAATATTTGTGGTAGATTTTTTTTATAAAAATATGAATTTTATATGAATTAGCTCAATATTTTCTATAGATATAATTTCAATATTCTTTCAACAAACTATAGGACTAGTTTAGAAAAGTAGATGGAAAATGGTATGTTATATTTTCTGTGTGTCCATGTGTTTGTGCTAACATAAAAGCAATTTATTTGTGCCTCAGCATCTACATGTTCTTTTCCAGACTTTCCTATTGAATTCTTTCACCTGATTTAAAAAACTCTAATAAGTAAACAAACAGGAAAAATAAACCCAAATATATCAAAATGATATCAATCTCATCTTATTTTATCCTAGTATGAAATGATCTTGATGAGCACATCACACATTCTATTAAGCCAATCTCATTTCTAGACTGCAAATGAGGGCATAGACTGTGCTTGATTTGCTTTCAAACAAAAAAAATCAAACCTGTGTTATGGATACACAGAGGTTAAAAAAAGAAGGGGATAAACCAAGGAGATTTTGCAAATCCATGAGACCTTTCATAGGTCACAAAGGTCCAGTGAATACACATCACTTAGTTTAGAAGTGAAGCCTCATGTGTGTCTTTATTGCTATCTCGTGATGTCACAAAACCAGTAGCATTCACTTAGAAATAGGGCACACATAGAGAGAAGAAGCTAGACCCCAGTACTGAGTCAGTTTGAACAGTGTGTATGTGTGTGTGTGCGCACGTGTGTGTGCATGCACTCACATGTGCATGCAAATTAGAGAGAGAGAGAGAGAAAGAGAGAGAGAGAGAGGGAGAGAGAGAGAGAGAGAGAGAGAGAGGAGAAAATAATAGGATTTCTAAAGTTTTCTAAAAACCAAGAAGAACCCAACATTTTTAGAGGAAAACTAAGCTCCCCTGAGGTAAGAACAAGCTAAGGCATCCTCTATTCTGTTGATAAGTAGGGTGAGGCCAGAAATCTACTACAGACAGGCTTCTATGAAGGAGAAAAATCTCTAGAAAGTAGGTCTTGAGCAAATAAGTTCTATTGGTGAAGGAATCTTTAATACCTAATGATTCACTGAAAATCTGACAAGACTGTTGAACCAGGCAGAATTATATATGACACATGATTTGAAAGAAGCTTGGTACACAGGCAGCACAGTGCATTTTACTGTTCAAAGTAGTAAACAATGGATTGCAAGCTAAGAAAAAAAAATCCATTAAAGCAAGGAAAGGAAAAAAACAACTGATTGGTCTCAGATTTTAATTAATTCACTATATTCCCAAACTTTCCTTTGAAAATAAGGAGGACTTCATATAATTACTAAACTAGACAATGAATAAATGCATACACACACATGTACACACACACATATGTACACACACACATGTACACACACACACACACACACACACACACAGAGGGGTAGTGGAGGAAGGGAGAGAGAGAGATTGCAGTTCCTCTGTTCTTAAAAAGTTGCTAGTCTTCCAGTATATTTAGTAATAGTAAATTTTTCCAGTTACAAATATTTAGTAACAGTAAATTCACTTATATATTGAGATAAATTCTACCATCAGTTGCAACATTTCTACGAGTGCTATGTATGTATATATTTATGTATGTATGTATTTGTTTGTTTACTAGATTTCTCAAATTCTATGCTTGGTTTAAATGGCTTCAGGCTAAAAATACAGTAAAATTCCATTAGTTCAAAATATAATAACCAGCATCAGCAACATGGGAACACAGAGTAAAAGAGCATGAGCATGCATATAAACACACAGCCATAACTGGAGCACTCCGCTGAGACACAAAGATAGACTGTGCCAAGCCTTGAATCTGAGGAAACCAGAACTCAGGGGAGTTTTACACAGTTTGAATCTAATGTTAGAGCAGACATTGCATGCTTTTCTGAAGGATGCTTCTCTCTGCACAGAGGAAAATCAGCCATGAAAAGTAGGTAGTTGTACTTGGCAAGAAAGTTAAGATGAATAAAACTCCAGAACTTGAATAACAGTGTGGCTAAGAGAAAAGAACTCACAAATACCTAAATCGCTGAGAATAGGTGTGGACTCATTTTAGTTGTTTTATTTATGTGAGAAGATAATGCAGAGAGGGGGAATATAAAAATGCAACTGTCCCTGTGTGTTTATGTTTAGTAAGGCAAATGACTTCATTATAAGCAAGTGTTCAAGAAGATGAGTTAGATGTATAGATATGTGCATCTTTATCCTGCACACAGATGCACACACACACATACAAGCTTTAACAAGTAGTAGAAGTTTCTTCCTACTTGTCATTGTTACATTTTCTATGTAAATATTTGAATGCCTTCCTGATTAATAGAATTGAACTAAATATCAATTTATGAATCCCTCTTTTCTTCTGTCTTAAATCTAAGCATTTATGCATTCATCATGACATAAGAGGATTTTTCTATGTGCTGATCACTTTTTATGTTTTCCATATCAATTCTGATCACACAATACATAATTTTATTAATTCTGCTTACTTTGCTAAAAATTAATAAATCTTTATTCTTCCCTGATAGGAAGTGATGCATGTGAGAAAATTGTGTTCAATCTTGGACACCTAAAAGAGAAAGACTGAAGAATGAATCGTTTCTTCCACTTAGTTTTTCCTCTGGTGATTATTAAAATAGGACTCAGAATTTCTGTTTTCTTTTCTGTCATAAGAATGGCTCATGTGATCCCTCTAAGGCTAAAGTAGTTTTTTATCTGTTCTGACAGCACTTGCTCCTGCCATGGGTGTTTATGATGTGGATTGGCAACTTCACAAATCACCTACTTATCAGGGTCTCCTCCATCCTATCAAATGTTTCCAGAAGTAGAAGGCTTGGTTGACATTTAGGCCTGGGCTCCAGCAACTGGAGTTATCTGGAGTCTGATTCAAGCTTCGAATTATCCATTTTTCCAAACTGTAGACAGAAAAAATTAACAATGTGAACTGAATTACATTATCATTGCTTCAGTGTTTCAAATTTCCAATACTGATACAATTGAATTCATCTTATCACCATTATTAATAGATACAGACAAGATTCTTTCTCTCATCATTTAGATCTAACTTCGCTCACCAACTCTTATTTCTTTGTGCTATAAAAATTAATACTATATCTTGTTTTTGCATCTTTCCTGTGCCTATTCTGTCAGCTTAGTATCTTTTTAATTTCCTTAAAGTTTTGTGGTTTTACCCATCATTTTTGATTTGACTACCATGACTCATTTTGTAATTAAACTCTTAGTTTGTGTTTTATATATAACTCATTCTTTTCTGGCAATAATGAGTGACAGTTGCAATACATTTCCAGTTGGTCATGTTCTGAAGGGAAGTGATTGACATGATAGGTCCCAAATCTGCAAAAAAAGGTTTTGCCAATGAGTTATGATAAAGTATATGTCTTTCCGGACAGATATTTGGCTTTCTAAAGAACTACTGTCCTGCTTGCCAACTGGATACTTGAAATAACATAAAAGAGACAGCTACCCACCAATCCACAATGCTTGGTTGACAAAGGAAAACGTAAAAGTTTTCCAATTCCATGTAGAGATTGTGTGCTTATATTTTACCACAGCACAGAGGATCTGTGTCATTCCATCCTGCTTTCATTGATGATGTTTGGATTTCATAATACTCATCACACTTGTTGCTTTCGCCAAGGATGTATTTTCCTGTTTACAAAATCATTTATTATATGTCTGCATGTCTCCTTTATATCTCTTGCAATACTCAGTGCAAGCAGTGATTCCACTAATTTCTTGAGACTGGAAAACCACTTGGCTGTTGTATATGCACCAGTGAGAGCACATTAAGAGCTTTGTAGCCCAACAATATAGACGTAGAGATGGAGCAAACCCTGGCTCTCTCCTGATACATAGGCCCTGGGCATAACTACCCAAAATTTCTGATTTCTTAGATCTTTTTTCATGTTTTCCTGACTGGCCACCAACTGAGGGAGTAACCCCAGGAAAGCAAAACTGTATGAGGCAATGTAAAGTTTAGCGATCCTTCCATTAAGAACTAGCTTCTACTATGACCTTACAGAAGAATAGATAAATATTACATTTTATTAGAAAAAAAGACTACATTATAGTAACTTAAATATAAGAGGTAAAAGTTTTTAGATTCCTCCTGACCTTTAATGATTTATTTTTACTAATATTATTATTTATATGCATTGGAATTTTGTTTGCGTATATGTGTGGTGAGGAAATTGGATCACCTGGAACTAGACTGGAATTACATACAGTTGTGAGCTCTCTTGTTGGTGCTGGTAATTGAATCCAGATTTTATGGAAGGGGAGCCAGTGTTCTTAACAACTAAGTCTTCTCTCTAGGCCACTCTTCTTGATTTCATGTATGAGCCAATATCAAATTATTTTGGTGCCTCAGCATAAGTAATTCTCTTCTAGAAGTTAAGAATGGTATGGTGATGAAAAGGGCCGGGAATTCACTGATGAAGATCATATCTCTGACACATATTATCTATATGCCTTTTGAAAAAATTAAGTTTGATTTCTCTAATAACTCTTCTATATCTTTCTTTACTTATTTGTTTCATAACATAGTAAAATGAAACATATTAGTGATTCATTTCTATACTGGGCTATTCCCAGACACCTATATTTAACATGCAGTACAAGAACAATGGGACTCTGAAAATGATCAAGGGAGACACACTGGCAAGGAGTATAACCAATGCTAAAAGACATGTAATCTCCTGTCTTCTCTACAAAGTAAAAATGAATGCTATGTAACTTATAGGGATGAGGGTAGGGAATATTTAGTAATATATAATATTATATGTAATTCTGGCTTCATAAACTGTAATATCTAATCATGAGGTTTCTGAATATAACACACAATTTTAGGGTTTTTTCTTTTAATAAATTCAGTTTCTTATAAATAACAGAACAGTAATAGTTGTGTAGACAGGAATGCAGTGGGAAGAAGAGTCTGACTGAGACCAGGATTCATACATGGCAAACACATATCTGAATATATTTAAGGGAACTCTTCTGCCTTGCCTATTTGTACCTCATAATACACCTAATTTAGCCTCATGGCTACATGGCTCTAGTTTGTAAATAACTGTAATTTAGATGTTTGAAGTAGCCTTTGGATATTGCAATAGCCTACAGAGTTTAAACATAAAGTTAAAAAAAGGAAAGACAAATCTCTAAGGAAAATGCCATTGGTATTTAAATTTGGAGACTGGAATACATAATCGGTACTAACTTGACAATTATCCTGCTTCAGTAGACTCTTGGCTCTGCACTGCTACAGCAAATCTTTGGAAGGAATACAAATCCAGTTTGGTTGTGGTTCTGTGTGTGTACTCTGCTACAGGGAGCATGGCCACTTGGGGAGGAGGGATGTGGGGAGTTTGACTATACTTATTCCACACTGCTGGGGTGGATGCTAGGCCATAGGGAAGTACAAAGACACCCTCAGGGGGTGGGGAAGCATAGTGTGAGGCATAGGAATGCCTGAGACGGTTTGGGGGACCTCGGGCCTGCTATGAGGCCAGGACTGTGAGGTTATCGGGTTCTTGGGCATCCAGGCACCACTGGAAGTCATGAAAGTCCTGAGGAGAGAGTCGGGGGTCAGCAGACGGGGTACAGCTAACCTGGGGCTGGGGGCTGGGGATCCCCAGATTGTTTCATGGTGATGGTTCTTGGCTTGGCAAGTGGCAGGCTTGGTGGAGGTTATGGCTGGGAGCACAGAAGTGGCCTTCTATGGGAGATTAGGTGACTGCTGTGTAGACAAAGGCCTTTTTTGTGTCTCTCTTTTGGGTGAAAAGAGCCAGTCCATGCTTCCAGTTTATGTCACTGTGGAAAGTGGATTAGTAAAACCATACCCTATTTCTCAGGGAGGGTCTGAGGTTAAATAGTTTTTCAGAGAAGAATGTCTGGGAAGGGAAGCTTATTGGCATTGCCTGGGACCTCTAGGTACCTCTAACATGGAGAACTCTATTTTGAGAGTACTTGACTGTGATCACATCTCTTTTCCTATTGACTTGGTCTGAGGTTTTAGGGATGCCTTATCTACATGCAGAAGGACTTGGGGCATTGCCCTTAGGTGACTGATGGCCACAAATCTCTCTGGAGGGAAGGAGGCTGTGGCTAAGTGACAGGGGCCTAGTGCTGGAAGCAGGCGAAGCTTGTACAGGCTCCTTCAGGGTCTCCAGGAATTTAAGCCTTTAGATAGACCTTGTCATGCTTCCTATCATGGTCCATGGCCCTGCAAAAAAGCCTTCCTTAGACAACTTAATAATAATAAGTCACTTGAAAGATTGTAGTTGAAAATCCTTTCTTTAAACAAAGAACTTAGTGAAGAGCTTACTTGTTAATTAATTATTATTAATTATTTCACTTATTTACATTCCAAATATTGTCCCCCTTCCTAATCTTTCCTCCACAAACCCCCACCCCATTCCTTTGCGTCTAAGAGGGTGCTCTCTCCACCTACCCACCGACCCACCCACTTTGCCTCAGCTCTCCAGTATCCCCTTTTGGTGGGGCAACAAGCTTCTACAGGACCAAGCTCCTCCTCTCCTACTGATGCCAGATTAGGCAGTCCTCTGCTACAAATGAAGCGGGAGACATGAACCAACTCTTGTATACACTTAGATTTGTAGTTTAGTCCCTGGGAACTCTGAAGAGTCCAGTTAGTTGGTATTGTTCTTTCTATAGGGTTGCAATACCCTTTGGCTTCTTCAATACTTCCTGTAACTCTTCCATTGTGGTCTCTGGAAGAACTAATACAAACCAATATTTCTCAAACCATTCCACAAAACAGAAACAGAGGAACATTACCTAATTCATTCTATGAATTCATAGTTACTTTGATACCTAAGCCACGCAAAGACTCAACAAAGAAAGAGAACTTCAGATCAATCTTGCTTATGAGTATTGATGCAAAAATACTCAGTAATAGTCTCACAAAAGAATTCAAGAACACATCAAAAGAATCGTTCACCACAATCAAGTAGGCATCATCCCAGGGATGCAGATATCATTCAATATACAGAAATACATCAACATATTCCACTATATTAACAAACTTAAAGAAAAATTACATGGTCATCTCATTAGTACTGGAAGTCCTAGCTAGAACAATTAAACAACAAAAGAAGGTCAAAGTGATACAAATTGGGAAGGAAGAAGTCAGTGTATCACTATTTGCATATGGTATGATAGCATACTTAAGAGACCCAAAAAATTCTACCAGAGAACGTCTATATAAAATTAACTCAAACAAATCAGTAGCCTTCTTCTACACAAAGTATAAATGGGTTGAGAAAGAAATTAAGGAAACAACATACTTCACAATAGCCACAAATAATACAAAAAATCTTGGTGTAACTCTAACAAAACAGGTAAAATATCTGTATGACAAGAGCTTCAAGTCTCTGAAGAAAGAAATCAAAGAACCCAGAAGATGGGAAGGCCTCCCATGACCATTAACATAGTGAAAATGGCCATCTTAATATTTAATGGAATCCCCATCAAAATCCCCACTCAGTTTTTCACAGAGATAGAAAGAGCAACTCTGAACTTCATCTGGAATAGCAAAAAACCCAGAATAGTGAGAACAACTCTCAAGAAAAAAAAAGAACTTCTACAGGAATCACCATCCCTGACCTCAAGCTGTACTGCAGAAAAATAGTGATAATAAACCACATGATACTGGTACAGAGACAGGCAGGTAGTTCATCATTGAACACCCATAAATAAACCCACACACCTATGGTCAATTGATCTTCGACAAAGAACCCAAAATATCTAGTGGAAAAAAGACATTTTCAACAAATGATGTTGATCTAACTGGAGGTCTGCAAGCAGATGAATACAAATTAATCAATTCCTATCTCCTTGTACAAAGCTCAAGTCCAAGTGGATCAAGTACCTCCACATAAAGCAGATATGCTTCATAAAATAGAAGAGAAATTGGGAAAGGCCCTCGAAAACATTGGCACAGGGGAAATTTTCCTGAACAGAACAGCAGTGGGTCAGGCTCTAAGATCAACAATTGAGAAACGGGACCTCATGAAGCTGGAAAGCTTCTGTAAGGCAAAGGGTACTATCAATAAGACAAAATGGCAACCTATAGATTGGGAAACAATCTTTATTGACCCTACATCCAATAGAGGGCTAATATCCAAAGAATACAAAGAACTTAAGATGTTAAACTCCAGAAAATCAAATAACTCAATTTAAAAAAATGTGGTACAGAACTAAACAGAGAATTCACAACTGAGGATTCTAATGTGGCCGAGCAACACTTAAAGAAATGTTCAATGTTCTTAGTCATCAAGAAAATGTAAACCAAAACAGCCCTTAGATTCTACCTTATACCAATCAGAATTTCTGAGATCTAAAACTCAGGTGGTGACTGCAGACGCTGGCAAGGGTTTGGAGAAGGAGGAACACTCCTCCATTGCTGGTCGGATTAAAAATTTTGGAAATCTAGTGGTTCCTCAGAAAACTGGAAATACTTCTACCTTAAGATTCAGCTACCTCACTTGGGCATATACCCAAGTAGCTGCTTCGACACATAACAAAGACACGTGTTCCACTGTGTTTAGAGGTTACCTATTTATACCACGGAAAAAGCAATAAGAAGAACTGCAGTTAAAGTACTCATTTACAAATCCCAAATGTAGTCCTCACAGTAACACTTTCAAATGGTCAAAAGCACATCACAAGGTTTTGCTAGTTACTTTAGTGAAATCAGAATTTCCACTGTAAGTAAGTGTTGTACTGAATCATAACTTTAGATTTCCACCAAGCCAAGAAATTAAGTAGGTGAGTAATTATCATCCCAGGTAAATTCTCTTCACTAAGAATCACAACAAAATGTATAAATTAATTTAGTCACAAATATATATTAATATTTATTTTAGAACAGTACTGGGAAACATTGTTTAATATAATATTCATGATATTAGCTATTTGAAACTTTAAAAATTCATCATATTCATATTGTTCAATTATTAGAGTGTAAGATGTCCCAATGTTTATATCACCTAACTCTCAGTGAAGCTTAATATATCCTACATTTTATCAACAGGCTGGACAGTAGTATATCTGAGTATTATACACATTACTGTTTACTAGTAGCATTCAAACACATAATACTTTATTAATCACACATATAAATTTCTGCATTGATTTTAGAATTGAAATCTTGTATTTAAGATGTTTTCTTGATAGTATGTTTTCCTGTTTCCTTGCTTTCAAATACTCAGTTACAGTTTTCCAAAGGTTTTCTTATTCTTGAAGTGCTCATTATTTTTCAGCTATTTACTTCTTGGTAATTTGAAAGAAATTATTTAAGAAATGTCAAAAATCAAGCAAAGTCTTCTTAGGAAATGTTATTTACATGTTTTAGAGAAAGAGATTCAAAGACAGTACCTGAAGGTACTAATTAAGACAACAGTTCTCACATTCTCTTTACCACTTTATATAAAACTTCAGGAAATCTGGAAGAGACAATAAATATTATTTTCTTTTAACTATTAATGTTTTATATTATTAGTGATATACATAAATGTTACATATGCAATAAAATATATAATTTCTCTAACACAATACTATAAC
>JADRCC010088810.1:0-12040 GCA_019843855.1 Hylomyscus alleni
TTATGAGAAAAGGTAGAAATTGGGGACCTTAGGGTTGTAAGGAACAGCCTGATGTGGGTAGCCTGTGCCACCACCTGAAGTCATGGTAAAGTTCTGGCCATGCTGCCATGGTGGCCATGTTTGTGCCCATGGTCATGCAGGAGCAGCGGTCTGTGACAATGTTGGTGGCACTTGTCACCATCAAAGGCCATGCAGAAAAATCCCTGGTCTGGGCTTCCCCCTGGGATCAAGTTGATGTCCAAGGGTTATGCAGGGCTGGCCCCTCCCCTCGTTGGCTGGGGTACTCTGGAGAGCTGGCATGGCTCCTGTTATTGCTAACTGCAGCACTTAGGAGAATGCCTTCGCTCCCTTGCTGGAGCAGTACAGTCGAGCTAGCCCTTGCTGGAGCAGTCCAATAAAGCTAGCCCTTGTGGTGGGGACTAGGGGTGAGTGCGGGAGAACTGGCCCCGCCCCTCATCTTGGTGTGGGTGTAGAAGAGGTGCTCCTTCTTGTCGCTTGTGGCAGGTGGCAGAGCTGAAGTCACTGAGAGCAGGAGAACAGGCCCTAGAAGCAAAGGCCAAGTGAGCCGGCCCTGAGGACATGAGCACAGGGAGAGCTGGTCCCACCCCTTGCTGGCTGAGGCATTAGGCCAGTTAGCCAGGGCAGTGCTGGAGAGCTGACTCTGGAGATGTGCATGTGGGAGGGCTGGCAGGCTGACCAATTTAGCTACCACTCAGGCCTACATCCAGGACTATGAGTTGGCCCATCCCAACATCTACTTCATCTACGAACTGCTGAAGCACCTGAAGGAGTCCTGCACACCCAAAGCTGCAGGATCTCCATGACACAGGATCTCTGAGAGCAGTCTCAATGAAGATCCACTATATATATATAATATAGCAAGAGCCAGAAGCCTCGCACCCGACCGATGACTCATTGCAAGGGACATTTGCAAGTAAAGATGTTTGGACAAAGGGATATACTGTGTGAGGTACACGGTGGCACACTGCAGCTACCACGATGAGAATTATTATTTTTTTTTTAAATTTTCTTTTGGGGAGGAGGTTGGGGGTGGAGGACAGATAGGAAGGAATGGGGAGTTGAGTGGGATTAGGGTGCATGATGTGAAATTCACAGAGAATCAACTAAAAAGTTAAGGGGGTGGGAAATGTTATAAATCTGGCAGGTGTGAGGCATGCCTTTAATGTCAGCAGTCAGGAGGGGTAGAGCTGTCCACAGTGGGACGCTCCATCATTTGTCATCCCACAAGATGATGGCAACTGACCGATGTGATCTGGGCAATTCCCACGGTTGAGATTCTCTCTCCCCAGGGGACTCTACGTGGGGTCACAGTGACAATAAAAACTAACCAGCAGGTGGCTGACAGAGGGGCGTCATGTTTTACTTTAATATGGGGCCAGGGATCCAAACTCGGGTGCTTATGCTGACTGAACAATCCCCCAACCTCGTTTTGAGGCAAAATCTTGCTGTATTTGTGTAGGCTGGCTTTAAACTCGTGGTTGCTTTGTCTCAGCTTAATTGGTGGGATGATAGGTGTGTTCCAAAATGTCTGTCCTGATTCTCCTGTTTCTTAATCTGTAAAATGAGGATGAAGATAGTGCCTACCTTAAAAGACTGTCATTTGGATCAAATGGTCAATTTGAACAAAATAATGTGTTATTGGTTCGGTCACGGGATGGGACCTTCTCCCAATGGGATTGGTGCTCTCTTACATTGTGTGTGTTATGTGTGCACAGTAAGCACGTATATAGGCGTGTTTTTGTGTGTGTGAGTGCAGACATCTCTCTATCACAGTGTCTGAGTAGAAGTCAGACGGCAACCTTGAGTATCATCAGTTCTAACCTCCCAGCTCTTTTGAGCCAGGGTCTCTCTTTGTTCTGCTCCGTATGCTATGGGGTTAGCTGGCCCATGAGCTTTGGAGAATCTGATCTCCATCTCCTGTCTCACCAGCGAAGCATGGGACTACAGATGTGCGAGATGACACCAGCTTCATGTGTGTTCTGAGAATTCACATTCACACTTACATGGCAAATGCTTTCCCCGTAGAGCCATCTCCCCACCCTGGGGAATCAGCATTCTTAGCAAAGATGTCTAGGGAGCTCCCTGGACTCCTCCTACCATGTGAGGTTGTATAGCAAAGTGGCCCTCTGTGGTCTGGAAGCAGGTTCTTACAAGAAACTGAAGCCCCAGCAAACCTGGCTCTCAATTTCCCACTGTCCAGAATCCTGAGAAATGAGTTTCAGTTTATTTGCCACACATTTTACAGTATTTTGTTGTGATTGCCCACATAGCTAAGGCAAGTGGACAAACGATTTTGGAAGTTGTCTGTGGTGTAGCAGATGTGATTGGCTATCTGACCCTGTGAGGGCTTCAGGGTTTCTAACCAGCAATCAAAGGAGACACAACATTTCAATCTTGCTCACATGTAATTTAACGCACCAGCCACACTAAGAACTTCAGAGGCTCTGGTTCAGAGAAGATGGTGATGTTTCTTATCCTCACCTTCCCCTGTGTATTTAAAATGAAACCAATATTAAGCCATAGATAAATCTCGGCCAGTCTAACACAGTTCTGATTTTCCCCCTCAAATTCCTTTCTCTTTGGTCAAAGTTCATAGTTAGCAGGCTCTCATCATGGCATCTGCAGACACATTGTTGCCTTCCCACTGGCTGCCCATTCCCATTGACTGCATTTGCTTTCTTCTCTCTGTTAAGCTTCTTCCCTCTGCTTTTCTATTACACACACTCCATTACTCCACCTTACGAGGGCTCCTCCCCTTTCTAGTTTGTCACACACATACATTCTCTCTTTCTCTTCCTCCCTCTCTTCCCCCTCTCTCACACACACAGATAGATGATAGATAGATGGCAAATAGATGATATAGATAGATAGATAGATAGATAGATAGATAGATAGATAGATAGTCAGTTACAAGTTGAAGCTCTACGCGTGAGCGGCAGCATGGAATTTGTCTTTCTGAGTCGGGCAGAATGCTCTCCCACCACACCCATCTTCCCGAAATGTCATACTTTCATTGTTCTTTGGCTGCATAGAGTTCCACTGTGTACGTGGATCAGCTTCTTCAGCCATTCAGGTGTTGGCGGGCAGCTCCCTCTCACTTCCTGGCTATGTAAAGAGCTTAGCGTCTTCTCAACTCAAACAAGCAAGCAAACACCTCCTAACTTCCTGAGTGCTTTTCAGAAGATGTGAAACTCTTCCTAAGTTTCTTTGGGTGCTGCATTGTTGGGGTCCAGCTCTGCTCCTTCTGTCTCTGGGGAAAGTGCCGCGTGAACTGCCTACCAGCTGATCTGTTTGCTCTCTCCCAGGTTTTCCTGCACTTTCTCTGCATCTCAGCTTGGAATTTGACTTCAATCCCAGCCTGTGGGACAGACAGTAAACGTTTGTGTCCTCTTTCTTCTGGGGCCACAGAGTCTGTTCTCCCTGCCCACCTGTGGCACTTAAGGCCAAGCTTAGGTCTGCAGAAATAGTTACAGGATTCTTATGTGAAGGGCCAGGGCTCTGCTTTCATTATGATTAGCGCAGGATCTGAGCTTGCAGGAAACGAGCAATATGGCTTGATTTGGGGTCACTCATACCTACAGCCAGGACTGTGCCACATACATATTATTTTAAAGTAGGCATGGCCCCTGGGCGGGAACAGAGGTCAAATGGTCTCTTTCACAGGGGTCAAGGATCAGATATCCTGCATATCAGATATTTACATTATGATTTTTAACAGTAGCAAAGTTTAGCAACAAACATAATTTTATGGTGGGGGCTGAGGGGTTGCCACAATCTGAAGAACTGTATTAAAAGGTCGCAGTATTAGAGAGATTGACAACCATTCTTTTAGAGAATCCTCGCTCCTGTTCTCATTCTCCAAATGAGGAAGCGAATGCTGGTGAGTTTGTCTTTGAACAGATCCACGTGACGGTTTCAGCACTTTGTTTAGGGAAAGGAACACAGGCAGCTACTCTCCTGTGCAGGGAGTAGATCACAGGCAAGGCAAGACTGTGTCTTCTTTCAGTGGGCCGTCCTTTCTAGTCCAGCCAGAACAATGGTACCTGTCACTTGAATCCTTCAGCCTCTGATAAGGCAGGGGACATTTAAGGCTAGCAGGTAAGATCTCCCCGGCTTCCTTAGCTTAGAGAAGTCTCACCTGATTGGATTTCCTTTTCATTCTGTTTTCAGGCTAGCTTCTTGTGAGGAGAAGCATCAAGAGGCAATGCTCTTGTTCGTGAGTGGACGCAAATGCTGCTCAGGAAAACTAATCTGAGAGTTATGAATGCACATGTCCAGTTAAGGAACTGAGTTTATCTGCAAAGGTTTTCATACGGTCTTCACTGTGCTAGGTGAATAAATTCCTTCAAAGGAAGGAAGAGACAGTGACAGACAGATGCACAGGTATTGGGAGCCGTTCCAGGGCTCACGCTGGAGACTCTCTCATGTATGGGCTTGTCTGTTCATCTGTGTGTTCTTTGTTACAGAGTCAGGGAAGCACTGTTTGCACTCTGTGTCTTTCATCTGCTGTGGTGCCCAATATAGAGCAGGTTCTGGAGGATACTGCTGGACAAATGAATGCAGAGATGGAGGGAAGGAGTGGCGCAAGGAAATGAGAAGCAGAAGAAAAGATCTGTGCACCAGAAAGGCTTTGGGGAGAGGTATCTGAAGACAGACCGAGAATCCACACTGATCCATCTTCTCTAATCGTGTAACTTTGGGGAACGTGCTTACCTGTCTAGACTCCATTTAGAAAACTTCGTACATGCAGATCAAATGAATCTATAGTAGATCGTCTTTATGTGGTTTGTATGGAGTTCAATGAAACATTGTGTCCTAGGTTAGTCATGAAACATTGTGTCCTAGGTTAGTCAGGGCATTACATTCCTGTGAGACAATCTAGGTTTTTAAATAAAATAGGTGAATATTGTTTGAGATTTACAAGGTTTGATGGGTAGTGTGGCATCTAGTTGTCTAACATTTGTGATGATACTGTGCTTAAGAATGGCTTGAAATAAACCAAATGTAGTGTGACACATGCCTTTAATCCCAGCACTGGGGATGCAGGGGCAGGAGGATCTCTAAATTCAAGGCCAGCCTGGTCTACATAGTATGATTTCTAGGACTGGAAGAACTAGATAGGGAGACATAGTCTTGCAAACAAACAAACAAAAAGCAAACACAAGCAAACAAATGAATGTCTGGAGAGCAGGAAGTAAAAGGAGTTGGAGAGAGCTCTGCTGGGAGACAAAGAGGAAGCCGAGTAGCTGAGTCATTGTGTGGCTCCGGAGGGAAGGTGATGAGATGCCTCCCTAAGGTGCCTGCAGGCTTTTGACTGGCCTGGTGTTTATTTACCCAGGCTCTGGCTCTAAGGAAACCATCTCATCCTAAGCTTTCCAGGAAAGCGATTAGGCAATAATAGCAGCAAGACCAAATCTTCCCTCCATATAAGCTCATTCTCCCAGGTATTTTGTTGTAGCGATGTAGCAAACACAAATTACTCTGTGATAAATAATCACTTATGATTCTTTTCATGAGCATTGGACAAGAAAGATAAAGGACTCTTCCAATTTTATCATTTTATATATGACAATATTATATAGTTGAGTTTTTCTCTGAAGGCCTTTTTTTATTGTTGTAATTATAATTATAATACTTCTCTTTCCTCTTTCCTCCCTCCAGACCCTCCTCTTTATTCCTCCTTGCTCTCTTTCAAATTCATGCTCTCTTTTTCATGAATTGTTATCACATGCATATATGGATTCATATAAATATGTAAAATATAAAAGTATGCTTTATAAGGACAATATTCTTATAAACATATATTTTAATACTTATAAAATATATAAATCTATATATAAATGTAATAACATATATCAGTATATGTTATTATACACATACACAATCACACACACACATATATATGTTACAGGATATTTAATCACACTGTTAAAATCCAAGATTGTGTTGTTTACTGAAAAACCCTGTTTTTAGTTGTGGTATGGCTCAGCCCTTAGCACACACCTTTATTTCTTCTGGCCAGAATACAGACATTTCCTTAATCCCAAACAATTAAGGTAAAGTTAGTTTGTAAAAGCACCCATGTTTGAAAGTGATGTCTAATTGAATGGCAAACAAAGTGATGAATCAGAGAAAGATTTGACAGAACACAATATGACCCACTCTCATGAGAAGAGAGAGGGAAGCTACTTAAGGGGCCATGCAGGGAAAAAAGAGGAAGGAATAAAGCAAGTTTTACTGGGACAGTTGTAGAGAGACGGGTTGCAGAGAGAGAACAAGCCAAACATGGGTGAAGACAGAAGGAGTCAGAGAATGAGAAGGAGCCAGAAGATTAGAACAGATTGACAGAGAGAGTCTGTGGCCTAGCAGAGCAATTCAGGAGAAGCCTAAAGAAGCCAGATTGAAGCAGTTAGCATGGAGAGAAGTTCAAGCCAGAGCAGCTGAGTTGAACAGTCGGACAGAAATAAGAAAGAACTCGAAAGGGGTGAGCTTATTCAGCAGTAAGGCTCAGAGGCTGAAAACATTCTAGGTCTAGATAAGATTGTACAGAGGTTAGAAGCTTCCTGGGCCAAGCCTAGGTTAGCAGACAGAAGCAGTAAGCCTTGGAAATGACAATTGGAGCAGGAGAATAAATACTTTTACATCTATACACATGTGCACGCGCGCACACGCACGCACACACGCACGCACGCACGCACGCATGCCCCTTCTTTCCCTCCTCAGTCAGTATGATATTACTCATATGTATATTTGTGGTGCTGACCATTTGACATTGGATAACCAACTGTTAACCGATCTTCCTTAAGGAAGACTGTTTCTCCACTCTCCACATTCTTTAGCTGCCTGTAGTTGTTTGTGTAGGGTTGAGGCCTTGTGGGCTTTCCCCCATCTTGGCATGCCCCTTGGTATCACCCTTGATCAGCTCGTGTGTAGGCAGTCGTATTGGTGAGACTTTGTGGGTGTAGCCTCTGACGTTACTCACAGCAAACTTCCTGATTCTTTGGCTCTTACAATCTTTCGGCTCTGTGCTGGATAGTCTTATGTCGACTGGATGGAAACTGATCCTCGTACTTCAGCCTCCCAGGTACTGACATTTACCTGTGTAGAGCAGCACAGCTTAGTTTTTTTTTTTTTTTAAATCTAATTTATTTTATGTATTACTAGGTGAACAGTCACATAACCAGAATGTTATGAATTGAGAGTTTATCTGAGGCTGGCTGGAAACAGTGGGAAGATGGAGTGGAGAGAAAGGGCAGTCAGTGGCCACTTAACTGCTTTGAGATAAGAGCGAGAGGCTTTGGGATAAGGCCAGGACAATTTGCTGCTTATTTCAAAATGACAGAAGAAAACTTTGGAACTGTTTTTACAATAGAGAAACAATAAATACTTGAGGTGTTAAATATGTTTAATCCAATATAAACATTATAATATATACTTATACATATATATATATATATACACACACACACACACATCACATGGCACCCTATGAATATGTATAATTTTTATGTTTTTATATATTAGATAAGTGAATGGTAAAAAATAAAGTATCACTGTGGTTGGAAGGCAATGCCTTAGGAAGTCTTATCTGTCTGTCTGCCTGTCTGTCTACCTTTTCTATCTGTCTTGGACCTTGGACCTACTCAAGTTTATTTTCCTGGATCTCTAGGGAAGGTCTCTTGAGTGACTCCGGATCCCTGTGTTGTTCTGCAATGGGACCCTAAACTTCAGGGTTCTATGTGAAGCCCTAATTACAAGGCATTCTACAGGTACCCTTAGATGCTAGTGCTGGCCAAGACTAGATAGACTTGTAATTTAAGAGGCATTGGGAAGGGACCTCCTCCCAGTGTATGTCTTTCCTTACAAGCAGGTAGAACAACTCTATTGGTATGTTGTCATCCTCATGTTGATCTCAGAAAAGCGAACCGAGTTTCCTCAGTGCAACCTCAACTTGAATCTCTCTTCTTTTGAGTAGAGTTGATTGGATGAAGGTCATGTGACTAAGAGGTATTTACATCTCTTAATTTTATGAATTCTGTATTTACATGCTAATAATTTTCTGTTATTTTTAAGCTCTCTGCTGCTTGAGTTCTAGAATATTTGGAACTTGAATTTGTCGATTGTTTCCTGATCCATTCTATTGTACCAGGCTCCCCAAAGGCACAGACTACACAGGGATGGATAGAGACTGACTGCAGTTTTTGAAGCTCACAGCCTAATGGGGAGGGAGGAGTGACATCACATATACATATAAATAAATAAAAAAGAAACACTATGTGGTTATCTATAAAGAAACTCAGTACTGCAACCAAAACACCTGTGAGGAAGGTGTCATGGCCCAGTGAGGTAAAGCTGGATGGGACTGGATGTGGCTGGAAGGAGGCGAGTTCTAGGCTGTCAGGGAAATGAAGCATCAGACCATAGCAACTGCGAGATTCTTACCAACATGGTTTCCTCAGGCCCCATCCTCCTGTGCCAGTCTCTTTGTGAGTGCTAAATACATGTTCCCTGAGTTCAGTAACCCAAGGAGAGGCTGACGTAAGCACTCTGCTGAGGTGTGAGATGGCACAGTGGAATGTGGCAAGGTCATCTTCAAGGGTCAGGCCGGCCACAGGAGCAACCTGTTCTCTCCCAGCCACTTCTCCTGTTGCCAGAGAAGGGTAGAGCCTGTATGGAGCTCACTTACAACTCAGCCCTGGCTCTGGCATCTGCCTCTCCCTTTCTGTGCCTTGGCTCCTGTAAAGCCTCTTACTCCAGCAACTTCACCATGCATTCTCTCTGGGCCTCTCTCTTCTGGGGCTGACATCTTGGCTCCATTCCTTGGGTCAGCATATCAAAATAATCTTTCTGTTTTTTTTTTTTTTAATTTACCTGATCTATTTCTTTCTTCTTCTCCAACATACACTCCACAAACTTAAAAATTAATATCTTATAATATTTTTCTTTGTGTACACGTATGTGTGCATGTGAATGGTCACATGTGTACTGTGGCATACAAGCAGTGGTCAGAGGACTGCTGGTTCTGTCTTCCTTCTGTGTGGTTTCTGGGAATTGGACTCAGATCATGAAGTCTGAGGTGCTGGAGCTGCTACTCACACATTACCTCCAATCCTCCCCCATACGCACATTTTTCAAACTCAGAAAAATGGATGTTATTCTACCCCCATAGGTGTTGTCACCAGGCACCTCTAACTTGGTGGCTTCAAACAGGATCTTGCTGGCTGTGGTGGTACACACCTGTAATCCTAATGCCCTGGAGGCTGAGGCTTGCCCAGGCTACATAGTGAGAGCTTGTCTATAAAAAATAAAGTCAGAAATGTATTCTTCTTTACAGTTTTGGAGGCCAGACACTCCAAACCCAGGGGCTGGGCTTCATGACAAGGGGCTCTTGGCCTGGCTATCCTTAGCCCTTCATGTTCCTTGGCTAACACAGCATAGCTCCAGTTTCATTATTCATCTACTTATGGCTACTTTCCCTTGGTGCTGGTCTGTATTCAGATTTACCTGTCCTTACAATGACTGCGTTAGGTCCAGTCTAACCTAATACATCATTTAAACTTGATTTTTTTCCCCCTCTTTAAAGACCCTATTTCCAAATAAGGTCACATGCGCACACACTAAGGTTAGAACTTTAACATATCTAGTGTTGGAGTCATGAGCCAGTTGTCAGCTGATGACCTACAGTTGTGTGTTGCTTGGCGTTTTTCAAAGTTATGCTGACAGTCCCTATGGCAAGAGCCTAATACATTGGGCTAACAGTATGTAGCCCAATGAGGTGCCAGATCTAAGTCTTTCCTTTGGACATGACTTGGGAAAACTGACCTCAGCTCACTGGTCTTCAGTCTCCTCATCGATAACATAGAGAGAAGAGACTCAGCTGTTCCCTGGTGGCCATGTTGGTTCTTAGCACAGGATCTGACATGAGGATTATACCATAGGCTTCATTATCAGGAGAATAGACTATTCTCTTTATCCTCCAAATTTGCACACAGTCCCATGTACTTAGCAGACACTAACATCCGGACATCAGGGTCTCAGATGAATTCTTAGAACAGCTATATATCTGTTGCCAGCCCCTATGGTTTCTAGACTAGACAGTGCTAAGTCAGCTCAAGATTTACCCATGGGACAAGTCATTTTGTTGTTCTCTTGTCCCTCCCTGTCCCCATCCTGTCTATTTGCTAAACTAAAAATATTATGGGGGAAAGCTAGAAAAAGAAAACTTTGGGGGATAGCTGTGCATGTGTGCTTCAGTCTAGATCGACCTGGTGCTTTTTTTTTTTGTCTCCCACAAGGCTCCTCTCTCTACACTCTCTATCTTGCACACAGCCAGGTTCCACACGGGCTTGGTAGAACTGGTCTGTCTTGGGTTTCTGCCGGTTTCATGGCTTTTGATGCTGGTTCAGCTCCAAGGTAGCTGGGAAAGACAAACTACTATTTGTTACTTGGGGCGAAAAAAGGAAAGAAAAAAAAAAAAAGCTCAGTCTTTTATCTCTGTGTCCTCTAAGTTACCAGTCTCATGGTGGAGGGAGGGAACAAGTGGGTTTTACTTTACTGCCATGGGAACATCAGCGAGCTCAGAGCCCTGGGGGGCGGGGTGCAAGCATGACCAGTGAGGAGAGAGGCCAGGCTCTCTCAGACTCTCTCTGGGAATGTGGTACTTTCAGGGAGGTGGGCTGCTCGTGGCTGACCCATCTACAGCAAGGGGAACACATTGCTGATGCCCTAGGGAGCCTCCAGCCAAGTGGCTGACCCATCTACAGCAAGGGGAACACATTGCTATTTCCCTTTCCTTTTCTTTAAAATTTTAACTTTTTAAAAAGTTAAACAAAAAAGTTCAACAAAAAGAATTTTATGCACACGGGTGGTTTTTTTTTTTGCCTGTATCATTTGCATGTTGAGGTCAGAAGAAGGTGTCAGATCCCCTGGGACTGGAATTACAGTTAGAAGCTGACACATGGGTGCCGTGTGGATGCTCAGAAGCAAACCCGGGTCCTCTGCGGGAACAGTTGATCCTCTTCACTGCTGAGCCATTTCTCCAGGACTCTTCCCCTTTCGAAGAATGGCTGCTTCCTGAGGAGGCAGGTCAATGGCTGTGATGGTTTACAGCTGTAATCTCAGCCCTCAGGGTGGGGAGGGGGGCCAGCACTGGAAGAGATGGCAAATTTCAGGTGAGCCTGGCTGTATTAGTGCGACCCTGTTGTATCTCTTCCACCCTCTCACACATAAAGCCTTCCACCCCATCAAACACCATACGAAACCCACCAAATCACCACCACCACCAAAAAGTATTCTTTCTTTCTTCCTCACTTGCCTACGGTCACGTGGACGTAGAACAGACACGGAGATTATTTTTATCATATAAAATGGAAACGCTGTACTTTTGAAAATAATTGAAAGTACAGCCTGTGTAACCCAGGCTGCCTTAGATCTTATAAGTCTCCTCTTTCTGCCTCCTAAGGAGCCAAGGTGAAAGGCGGCTACCACTAGGACCAGCTTCCTCTTGTCTTTTGATACACAAATATTTCAAATGTAACATAGATGTGAACTTTCTCATCCCTAGCCTTTGCAGAACTGAAACAGATTAATTGTCACAAAGTCAAGGCCAGGCTGGGCTTCTTAGTGAGTTTTAGTGCAGCTTGGGCTACAGAGTAAGGCCCTGTCAAGAATAACAAACAGTTTTATGAAGTCTAACATGCACACACACATCCTTACACTTCTCAGCTTCTGCTGGTGTCTTCAAAAAACAATTTAACCCAGTTATGGTAGCTCATATCTGTAATTATAGCCATTTAAGAGGCTGAGGCAAGATAAGTACCACAAATTTGAAGCCAGCCTGGGCCACATAGTAAGTTCTGTCTCAAAATGACAACAACAATAACACAAAAACAAAAACAAAAAACAAAACAACAAAATAAAACTAACAAAAAAACCCACAACCAAATAAAAATAAAATAAAATAAAATAAAGAGCAGGAAGAAAGAAAGAAAGAAAGAAAGAAAGAAAGAAAGAAAGAAAG